>CAJHQP010000847.1:0-147214 GCA_905132765.1 Moricandia arvensis | reverse complement strand
AAATTGCTCGATTTATTGTGGGATTTGCTTTCCTCTTTAGGAATGGAGGTAAGTGATCCTATGTTCATGTCATTTCTTTACAATGGTTTCATTTTAACGTTAATCAAAGGCTTTAACGTTGATTGGTAAATTTTTGAAAAGGTTAATTGAGTGTTTTACTGTTTTCCATATAGTAGCTAAACCGGCCATTCATTTTTTTATTCTTGAGTAATAAGTTAACAACAACTGGGAATCTTGCACCAAAGTGAACCTGGTCCAGTTGGTTGTGGTTATGCCATTTCCACTTGGGTTCCAGTGTTCGAAACAGCTTTGGTACCTCCTCTGTCTCTCTTTGTCTCCTTGGATCCTTCTTGATGTCAAAAACTGAGGTAATGATAATTACCTTTTTTGAAAAGTTTAATAAAAGAAACAAACATGATCACTGCATGGGCCTTTAGAGGTGAGACAAACATATTGTAATGTTTTTGGTTTGTTTAAATCTGATTCAGCCCAAGGGAACATATGTTTGTCTCACCTCTAAAGAAGATACATAATTGTTCATGTCATTTAGAATAAAAATCTTTGCAGTTGCAAATTTTCTGATATATCATATAACGTTAACCATCGTCTTTAAGTTGATTGGTAATTTTTTGTTTAAAGAAGTTGAACGAGTGTCTTAGTCCCTTTTTTTTTTTCAAATAACCTAGTTGGTTAGTTGTTGCGGTAGCAAATCATTAAGCTTTTATCTTCTCAGGTTGAAATTGAAAGTGCTCACCCATTTTTTTTGTTAGAAAAGAGGCTTTCTATGGATTAAATAAAGTAAAAGGAAAACATTATACAGCCCAGCCCAAGCTCATAATTTGGGAGGATAGAATTAGTCGGTAAGCAGCCCAAGATATCAGAGAACAATTTAGAACACTGGCCCAAAGTTAGGATTGGTTACTCGTTTGTTTTAAGTTGTAAGATATCAACAGCTCTGGTACCAAATCTAACCTGGTCCTGGTGGTTGGGGCTATGTCCACACCACATGGGCTCCAGTGTTCGAAACAGCTTTGGTACCACCTCTCTTTCTCTCTCTCTCTCTTTGGTTCCTTGGACCGAACATCATCGCGACCTTTTCACAAAAAGTGAGGTAATAATAATTACCTCTTTTTAATACTATTAATAAAATAATTTTCAGACAAAAATACTCGGACATTTATCAAATATCATACTGATTGTAGATATAACCATTTACCTTTTTTATTTTCAGCAAGAACCAACTCTAACAAAATTTATGTATGATGTTTATCTCTCTTTTTCTTTTCCCTAAAAGTAAATACTGATATAGAAGATGAGTTTGGTAATGATAAGAGAAGTGCCGGAAAAAACATAACTTCATGGGGGGAATCATGTTTTTGGCGGAGGAGTTCCAGCAAGCCAGCCCCAGACGCCACCAGAGCTTTGTCTTTTGCCATTCATATTTGCGGCCGCTTGTTCAGACGCAACCGCTCTTTGACGGTGGAGTAGTTCTAGTTCCTTTTCAATTGTTTCCATTGTCTGTAGCTTTTGTCTTACCTCTGCAACTTCAACCTAAAGGGCACACTTAGAGAGGTTTATATATCAACCCGGAACTTACAATACACTTTCAAAAGGGAAAGAAAAGTAAATATTCTTGGAATAGCACTTAAGAGAGGTTCATATATCAACCTGGAACTTACAATACACTTTCCAAAAAGAATCTAATTACCTCTAATTTGAAACACCTTGACTGTTCCGCTGCAAGTTGACTACGCACCGAGTGAAGTTCCTAACACATCAAATACAAAAACAACCTCTGAAGAATATTCTCTCAACTCATGTGTATAGTATCCTACTTGCTTCCACGGTTTTATAAATAGTTCCAAATGCTAAAATGCAAGACTAAATAAAAGAGCTAATGTGAAGGCAATAGTATTATTATTTATTGACCTTGTATAACTCTGCGCTTCGCGTTTCTGTCTCTGATAACTCTTCCTTCAGTTGCAGAGTTTGTATCTTCTCCTTGCTCAGTGATGCCTCTAGTTCTTCCTTCTCCGATCTAAGGGATGTGATAATACGCTCGCTTTTTCCTTCAACCTGTGGATTTAATGTGATTTATCTTAGTCTCCTTTGTTAGTCACACAGTTTAAGGAGGGCAAGGTACCTTTGATCCGGAGTTAACATTATCCATGACAATCTCTCGTACTTTGCTTTCTTGGCTTACCCCGATCTCAGACTCAATATCTCTGGTCGTGGCGTTATTAACAGCAGAAACACTATTAGGCACAGGAGAAGTTTCCATGATCTTTGATTTCAAGCTTGATTTGTGGCTTGGTTTAAGAACATTCACCTGTGATTGGCATAATATGGAATTAACAACCGAGTAGGAAAAAAAAAACAAATGAGGACAAAATGTATTTATTGAGTACTTCGTTGTTGTAACGTCCATTGTATCCACCAAACGCAACGATTACGTCTTCACCATTATATGAGCTCACAACTAAACTCAATCCCTGTTATCAAAGTAACACTTTGCAGCTCAACTATGGAAGAAATCACAAGGGACATACTCACGTTTCATGTTTCTGGAATAATGACTTTAAACTACCTCACTAGCGAGAGGTACACTTCCTTGGACTGATGTGAGTACTGACCAGGTAAGAGTTGACATATTTAATACAACAGTCTCACATGCCCCTGCGCACAGTTAACCACACTAGAAAGTCATTTTCTTTATCCAGAAAGGATTCAGTTATGTACCATAAAAAGCACCACATGCTTGTTGGGAACATTAAGAGTCTTCTCCAATGGAAAAGTGCAAAACATACCGCTCTTGTTATCTCCACCACCAACGATAAACCAGTTCTCCCCAATCGTCACACCAGCGTGTCCAGCACGTGGAGTTGGTGCTTCACCTTGTTGTGTATGCCTTGACCACTCCATCTATTATATGGAAACATATATGTTAAGAAGCCGACAAAAAGCGTTGTTGAGAAAAAGAGAAGCTTAACATACAGTCTGCAGATCAAGGACGTGCAGATCATTAAAACAATTTGTATGTGATCCTCCACCAAATATTAGAAGATAACGCTCAGCATGCACTGCAGCAGCATGATCAGACCTTGGAGATGGAGGAGAACCCCTGCAAGTTGACAGAAGTTTAACCTTGAACTGCTGATCTTTGGTTAACGACTAACGTATGAAAGTTGATAATTGGCGGCTTTGTGAAATTTCCTTCAATTTCTGAAAAAACTTGAATTCTTCAAAAAAGTGAATAAAATGCAGAAACGTCATAAGATCTTACACGGCATCTATCTCATCCCAGGTCATGGTATCCAGATCAAGTAGATGCAAATCATTCAGGAGCAATTTGTTTGCATCTTGGCCGCCAAATATCACCATTTTTTTCCCCACAAGAGTCACTGACTGGCCTCCACGAGAAATCTGCAAGCAGGAGAGAGTGATAAACATAGTGTCAAAGAAACTAAACTACATACTCCATTTCAAATATTAGAAAAGAAGATCAATAAATTGTGTTCAGATGTAACTTAACACCTGGGAATACTAAGAAGGAAGAAAGAGAGCAAATTTTCATTTTTTTTTCTGACGTTCAAAGTGTTTACTAGGTTATTAAATAGGAAAGTTTCCTATACAAGGATTAAAAAACTTAGGAGAAAAGATGATGTACCGGTGGCTTCCCATCTGTCTTTAAGATTGACCATGTACAGGTATGCAAATCAAAGACCTTAACTGTGACGAGAAAACAGAAGAAAAAAGTGATATACAAAATTAGTATGCACAAAACTATAATTACCTGAAATTAGGAACTTCAAAAGTGTTTAAACTCCTACCTAGAATTGATTCTGAGGGATCCTTTGCATGGCCACCGATAGACAGAAGCCTATTGTCCCATGGTATCTACATAACAAACAAAGAAGGCCAGTGAGAATAACATACATCTAGATTATTTTCTGCTTTCGACTAGTAGCATGTGGTTTTCATGCGGAGATACTGTACTTTCAACCTGCCTTTGATATAGGCTAGAAAACCAAAAAAGGAAAAATAGAACAAAACGTGAGTTAGAATACGAACCAAAGAATGACCAGCACAGTGAGTTAGTGTTGCCGGGGATGATGTTTCTTGTGATTCAGTCACAACCTTGGTTTCAACTCTTGACCAAGTCCAGTTTTTTAGATCCAGAACCTGTATTCCAAACACCATTTACAAAAAACAAACATGCTTCTATGCCACATAAATTAATAGGAAAAGACTCTTGAAGATAGGCAAAACTGAAACAAATATTTTGATTAGATATAGTTAATGCTTTACAAAGAATGCCACAAGTTGCTTACATGAAGATCACCCAGATAACGCCCGTTGTGATTTCCACCATACATATACATCTTGTCTTGAATAACCGCTGCTCCATGCTGAAACGAATGTAATAAACAAGAATTAGAAAAGAGAGAAGATACACGAAGAGATACTCTTCTTTCATGTTCCACAAGATTTTAGAAAAAATAATACCTCATACCGAGGTTTTGGTGGCTGGCCTGATGTTAGTGGTGCCGTCCACTGGTTATACACAGAAATATTATTTGGGTCTTCCAAAACTACATCTTTATCTTGGGTTTCTGTCAACCGCCCATCCTCTGTAGCAGTTGTCATTGTCTCATCAAAAGAAGCTCCATTCTCAACACTAGGCTCGGCCTTTGTGCTCTGTTACAGAGAATCAATCTCAGTTACTGAGTGAGTAAGATACTTCTGTTTAGGAAAAGGAATGAAAATTCTGAACCTAAACGTGGAATGGTGTTATATACAAGGATATAACACCTCAGACGAGGTATTTGTATTTGCTAGCAATACATGCAGAAACTGAAACTTGACCCTATGCACAAGCAATGGAATTTCTTTATTCGGCATTAGAAACTCACACTGATTTGGATTTCTACAGCAGACTCTGGGACAGAGTTCGGTGATTTGGGATACCAACTAGGATCTCCTTCCTTTTAAAAAAATGAGGAATATAGGACGAATTTAGCTGATGATCCACAAATTAAGAAAAAGGATCATAAAGTTCTCTGTGGGTTACCTCAAGAATTTTCACAAAGTGACGCATTGCCTCAATGGAGGGCATGGTTCCAAGCCCCTGCCAACTAGTAAACACTTACATCTCTTAGGAAAGTTCACAAGTACCACGTTCTGTGCACTTTGTTCATAAAACATTATCCTAAGGTAACGAAGTAGGGTTATATGTTCTCTAAGATGACTTTCCCAAGGCATGTGACCAGCATTTTTGTATGTTCACACCAAACTAAAGGTCTGCTTCATTGACTCCTCGTGGATGGAAAGAAAAGTACTACATTTCAAAGTAATATCTAAGCATCTTACATGTACAATACATACACTTTCTTTTGCGTTTCCTGATTAATGAAACATGCTGATGAATTTTGCTAATATGAAGCTACATTGATGGAATCTAAAGCCTCTATAGTATGTGAAGGCAAAGATGAATCAAACCTTTTCCACTTGCTTTGCTCAGCTGGATTCCACACACTAGGTTTAGGTACATTGCAAGGTCCTACAGTAGCCTGTTAAAAATGCCAACGCAGTAGTATCAGTAACCCTTTCTTTATCACAACGATGACGAAAACAAGTTGAGTCGCCCAATCAATTATATCTCAGGGAAGAAAGATGAAATCAATTAGATCTTGTGAAAATTCGAAAGAGAAATTGTTACGGGACCTGCTTGTGAAGCGCATAGAGAAGCAGCGCGGTATCATTGGAGAATTTAGAGCTGAGTTGTTTCACCGACGACGGTATAGATCCGTCGAGGCCGAGGTACGATGCGGCGGCGTAGAACCTGTCAGGAAAAGCAAGGCTAGAGCTCGCCTTCGCCATCGTAGCCATTTTTGTTTCCTTTCACAAGATTTGATCGAGACGATGGAGGAGGAAGAGCTAACACTCCGGTTCAAGTTTTCGAATCAATTTTAAGTTTTAGTTGTTAATTACGAATGCTAGATGCCGCGTTTATATAGGCATGCCGTTTTAACCGAACCCAACCGAAATTTAAACCGGTCTTCAAAATTAATTATCATCGGTACAATTCGACCATCAATTAATTGTTCTTTTATACTAAACCAATTTATACTTCCAAATAACCAAATTTAAACGAAAAGATCTAAAGCATTGGGGTTCAACTCGGTTACTAAAATTGGAAAACCGAATTAAGCGAAACGAACCCTAGATTTGTTTCGGTTCAGTTCAGCAGCTTTTTCAATTTTCTAATCAACCAAAAAAAACAAAATAACCAACCGGACTAAACCGAAATAACCGAATTTTCACAAAATCTTGGAAAATGGTAGTTCTTTTTTTTTTGTATTCAATGGGATCTTTTTCCTAAAAACGAACTTATGTGTCAATTTGTGTTGCCAGATACACCCTTTTTTGTCTCTATAACATACACTGGCGGTTTAAGATTTGATTATTCAGTTAGCTCAGATTTAACAACATGGAAAGAATAATATGATTTGCTCATTCAATAATAATAAGATTAAAGCTACCAAGTTGCCAAGGGAGAGTTGCTAATTGCAAAACAAGAAACTCAACCTATTGGTGCACCCTTTGGTGTATCACTGGAGCCCCTATGTGCCTTGTGCTTCGATCTCTTCTCTCGTTTCTTACTCCTGAGAGAGAAAACGAATAGAGATGATAGTCAGCCAAAAGTATATATATAGTAAGTAGTTAAGGAACCATAGAGCAAGAAGGTTATTGTACTCGTCATGTGAAGAACTATGTCCTAGACAAGATTTTAGCTTCCTGTTG
Source organism: Moricandia arvensis (assembly GCA_905132765.1). Taxonomy (NCBI): domain Eukaryota; kingdom Viridiplantae; phylum Streptophyta; class Magnoliopsida; order Brassicales; family Brassicaceae; genus Moricandia; species Moricandia arvensis. The sequence goes on along the minus strand of CAJHQP010000847.1, from coordinate 140,410 downwards.
ATATGCTTCATGTCCTTTTCACTTGGGTACTTGTAGTTCTTTACCTGCAAAAGAGAGAACATGTAGTAAAACTGCCTTTTAAAAATCAAGTTTCATGGTTATGAGTGCATACCAAATATTCAATGTCGTCAAGTAATTTTATGAGCTCTGAAGTGGTGTGCTCAGAGTTTGGTTGAGAAACAATGTTCTCTAGATACCTGCACTACGTGCAGTTTAGTTAAAAAGTTCAACCAGTACAAGCTTCCATATAAGGAAAACAGAAGCCAAGAGAGGGAAATAAATAACCTATCAAAGTCAACTACTCCAAGAACCCTATTTGCAATACGCAAAGCAGCCAACGCCAACTAAGAAACAATACAGAATATTCCCAAAACATGAGTTCAACCACATTCTTTGATGGTTTTAAGTTATTGAAGTATCTTTAACCTGATAAAAACAAAGGCTAGGGAGACAAAAGAAACTATCACCTGACCAGGAGGAAAGAGGAGTGGAGCATCTGTGAGCATAATTTTATCAGCTTCTGCTGTTGCCGCTTTGAGCAAACTCTGCAAAGTACTTTAAATGTTATGCAAGTATGACAAAATGAAACTTCAATACTTGCAATTAAGAAGAAAGATCTACCTCCAGCTTTTGGATTTCATCATCTCTAGCTTGAAGAAACTCCTAGAAGATGATAAGATGATGTAACTTTTGGAGACAACATGAAGTTAAACAAGGATGCAAAACTACACACAGAATATAAAGTATTTAAAAGCTTTAAATTTCCTATTAAAGTTCAACAAGTTCTTCTTCCCTTACAGGCAACAAAAATATTGCCTATTGACTCAAAAGGAGTCTCATCATTATAAAGATGTAAACAGAGAAAAGCAATCTGTATTAGACAGCCAAGATTTTACCTCCATGTTGCTGACAAATCCTTCGATTGCACGATACGGTGCATAGACAATCAAATCAAATTCCAAACTCTGCCAATAAAGTTAATCTAAATATGAACAGAGAAGAACACATAAAAAAAGAGGGGTGAATAAAGATAGGGAAGTTGCTACAGATTATCATGCCTGGAGAACAGCCATCTCATACTTGAGAATAATGTGGTGATCTTGTTTGATCCCCTTGCCTATTTCCTCAGCAGATACATGGTTCTCCTCTATTTTACAGGCCACATACACACAGGTTAACCTGTTCAATGATAAGTATCAATCAGTCCAAATAACAACACTCTAACAAATGGCAATCAAGAAAAAAAAATTTCACTAAATTTGATAAACACTTTCAAAGCATGTGCACATTTTTAAGGATTCGAAAAGAAGTATACATTATTTCTTTTGGATGATGCTGCATAACAGACCATTGCAGATAAAATCTTTTAAAGTATTGAAGAGCTGTTGCCTGAAAAAAATATCAGAAAGATAAAAACATGAAATCCAGAGAGCTAACAAGACTAGCGATTTTTATTAGAACTTCCATGTGAAAGAAGAGCAAATGCACACCTGAATCTTGTGAGGAAACTCAAAGGCACTGCATACTTCTTGAACCTTTGCCTCATAAAATGCCCTCATGAACCGTTCTTCATCAACACTCAAAGGCTTAAGCTTCTTATCACCTGAGAGAAAAAAAAAAAAAATTAACATCATTAAACCTTTGACCAATGAAAACCATAATGACAAATAAAAAAACTACTCACCTTGATCCCCTCCTGCATCACCTTTCTCTGTAGGATAAGTTAGTGATCCACTAGCATCTACTTCCACTTGGGTCTTATTCGTTTACTTATCGCGCGATCTACGACCAGCCACAGGTTCTGATTCAAATCGCTGGCAAAAAATAACTACTAAAAAATTAAGAAAATTTTGGTCGTGACTGGTTGCAAGTCGTAAGTCGCGCGACAAGTAAACAAACATAATTTTAGTTGCAAGTTTAATCGCAAGTCACACGATAAGTAAACAAACATCATTTTTAGTCGTACGACACATAAACAAACATGATTTTAGTTGCAGGTCGGGCGACACGTAAACGAACATAATTTTAGTTGCAGGTTTAGTCGCAAGTCGCACGACACATAAACAAACATGATTTTAGTCGCGCGACATGTAAACAAACATGATTTTAGTCGCGCGATATGTAAACAAACATGATTTTAATCGCAGATCAGATCGTAGATCGCGCGACACGTAACCGAACATGATTTTAGTCGTGCGACATGTAAACAAACATGATTTTAGTCGCACGACATGTAAACAAACATGATTTTAATCGCAGATCAGATCGTAGGTCGCGCGACACGTAACCGAACAGGGCCTATGTACTAAAGTTCTATATCAATACTTGCCTTCTCTAGCAATTGCACTGCTCTGTGATTAGCAGCTTTATATCTCTCTGCCTACAAATTAACAACACTAGAGCTTAGCTACAACACCAATAAATATCTAGAGAAGAAGTAGAACAACAATCACACATTCAATTTCTCAGATGATTTTCTCGGGGAATCAAAGAGAAAAGGGAGATGGATTACTAGTTTCTGGGGAGTGAAAATCCACTTGGCTCGTTGAGTCGATGTCTGAAAATCCGCCATTACCTGTGCGGCTTAACAGTTCTCAATGGTTCAGAGACTCGTCAGGCTAAGCTGGATATCGCCAATCAAATTCACACACGGTGTCGACGACGGCGGTTCTAGGGGAAAAGGGATGAACCACCGTCTCAATTTCAGTCTTAAATTAATTTTAAATACTTAATTTCTTTTTGAAGGGTTTTATTTAAGTGTGGTATTCGATTTTCGGTTTTCGGTTTGTATCCGATTAGATTCTTTCGGTTTCATATATGAACAGTTTGGTTATTTATAAAATTTCATTCAATTTTAATTTGATAATATCAATTTTTGGTTCAGTTTGATTAACATTTGTGGAAATGAACTATTATCAGATAAATTTTTTGGCTCTAGTTAGCTTTCAATTTTTCAGATAATTCAAATTAAAATCAGATTTTTCCAAATTTTCGATTAAATATTAGATATCCTGATTCCGGTTTGTTTTTGTTTTTTTTTTCTGGTTCCAGGAATATATAAACAGTCCGGTTTATATGTTCACGCTTAGTTTATTAGATAGTGTTTGGCTTCGTATTTTAGGGCTTACGAAATAAAAAATAAGAGTGAGTTTTATTTCAAAGGCTTTTAAGCCCGAACTGGCCCAATAAAAGAATAGCTGTTGACTTTTTAGAGCACCTTTATCCCAAGTGCTTAGAGGGGTGCTTAGCGTGTGGGGCCCACCGAAAAGCTAAGCATCCTCTAAGCACTAGCTCTTATATTGCTTAAACAAGCACCCTCTAAGCAACAGATCTTGCACTATTCGCGGGCCCCACTGACACGTGGAGGCCCGCGATTGGTTGCTTTTTAATTTTTTTTTTTTTAAAAAAATCAAAAAAAAGAACAAAAAACAAAAAAATAAACACCCCAAGTGGGGGTGCTAGGATAAAGATGCTCTTAGTTTTCTTTTGTCAACGTTCACTTATTAGTTTAACTAACTAAAACTAAACTAACCTCTATATCCAGACAAAACAAAGAAAAAGAACTCAAAAGTTATGTTCATGTTTTTACAAGAGATATGATTTGATTCTTGATCCAACCCATGCAAGTCTGAATCTCTCTGTAGATGGGCATGTTCTGGGGACACCTTGGCTCCAAGCTTCTCACTGCTATCTCTATCACCTGAGCTACATCATCTGGTGGGTACTGCTTCTCTGTGCACCTCTGCAAGATCTCTTCATTTCAGTATATGTAAAAACAGTGATTTAGATTAAAACTTTCCTTTTTAATTTTACCTGAATCATGAGCCAAGTTGAAAGACAAGAGATGATAAGCTCTGAAGCCACTCGAGTTTCGTTTTTTCCTGATCCCATCAATCCTTCAGTGTTTGAGGGAGACCAGCTTTGATGATGATGATGATGATCCAAGCTTCCATTGGTTTGGTGTTGATGCTTTATACCAGATACTACAGCGTCATCTAATGGCTGATGATGTTCACCCATTGAGTCTAAAGCTTGTCGAACCACATTCCTTGCGTATTTATCATCCTTTGCCAAAGATGCAGCCTACAACATCACAAAAGGTAAGAGTTGTATGAGTTTTGAGTTCGCTGTATTTAGATTTGGATACGCTAGTTTCTCTAGATATATCGCTTGTAGAACTACCTTCATAGCTGCATCCACCATTGCTTGTGCTATTGACCTTGAGCCACAAATAATTCCAAGCACTTCTGGCTCCATTTCCTGAAAAGCAGAACGATGACAGGAGAATTAAAAACAATGTGTATACTTTAATAATTATCAATGTTCAAGAAATCGATAAGCTGTAGTTATGTGGTTAGACGTTTTATATGAGATTATTCATTAGACAACTAGATCGCGCCATAACCGATCTTTTAAAAAGTAGTTCTAAAGTTAGTTTAGGTCTGATTTGCTGACAGACTTTTAGAACATTGATAATTATCAAATCTGAAGGCAAAGTTTCCACAGGCATCTAATTTTCATTAACTAGAGCCTATTTAGTTACCAATACCCACAAACAAGGCATACATAGTCATTACCTCTGCATCCGAAGTATCCTCAAACACCAGAGCTCGTTGAATTCCAGCTTGTCTTGCGTTGTTACTGGCTATGTTATATGATTTATCAGTAGTGACTCGCATGTCCCTATCATCCTGTAGATACTTATTGAATTATGCATAGAGTTCACCAAAAACGTACTGAACGAAAAACAGAAGATCAAAGCTTCTACAAACAAATCAAAACGTCATTGTTTACCTGTTTTGTAGGAGGATTCATGGAAGAGTCGATATTTTCAAGCACAAAAGGAGGGAACAGAGCAGGTGTATCAGAGCTCGGGTGCCTGTTAAGCTGTGCTTCTTTGGTTACTGATAAGCAGTTATCGATTTGCCTCCTCAGACCGTCTGGCATGTACTCCAACGGATTTAAAGGCATGATATCAATGTCCTGTCATATAAAATGGATTTGTTAAACCCTCTTAGAGTCCACAAGAAGTGAGTTGTGTAAACAGTTTGTGATTTACCATAACTAACTCGACGCCCAAGTCATCAAACAGAACGTTGCACTTGTTATGATCCACAGTAAGAATCTTGCCATCACGAACTTCTCGTGTTTTGGGATGTATGGCAATGACTCTGTTCCCCACTGATAAAGGCTGAGCAAAATCTGTAGGAAGCACTTCCCTTGCACCTGCGCGTAGCTCTGTGTAATGCTTTCTCGCAGATTCACGATACTGTTTGAGTTTGTCTCGCTCTTCCTGTATGAATCTCTCAGAGAATCTCCGAGTTCTACCAAGAGAACTGAAAATAACACAGAATGAGTAACCTTTTGCAAAATCTTTACATATTAAAAATTACAGACAGGGAACTTTAACAAACCTTTTAATGACGCTCCATTCAAGACGAGTAAGTCTTGGAGTGTTACCAAGCCCCACATGATTAAGAAAATCAATAAACTCCATCTTTGCAAACCAGGGATAGTCAATAGCACTGTAGAACCATTCAAATATGCATCTTCGACGAACCAAAGGACATGACAGACAAGTAGAAACTTGCTCCTGTAAATGGAATAAGCAAAATAAATTACCAGATTTTGAATGAGTCTAAAGAGAAATGAAAGTTAGAGACTCCACCTTTAATAACTCATGTTCGTATCTATGTAGCGTCTCCTGAGTGGTTTCAGAAGATTTAGCTCTTTCTTGTAAACTTTTCTTCAAACTCATCTTACGCCTGTTCAGTGGTTTCTGCAGCAAACTCGCTGGACCTGAACCTGAACCTTGTGTAGCTGACACTACTGCTTCTGGTCTAGTTATTTTCTTATCACTAGTTGAAGAAGATTCTTCAGGGGTACTTGCAGTTGTTAGCTGCTTTGGTGGACTTTGATCAGCACGTCTCACGTTGATCAAAGTCTTCATATTATCATCTTCAGCAGATTCCTGCATTGCAAATAAAAAAAACTTACTTAAGCATACGCATAAGCTTTTTGATGGAAAGACTTTGTGAAGGATCCTACAACTGCATTGTGGAAGCCAACCACAGATCACAGAGTAAGATATGCAAATACCTTATCAAGTAGAGTTTTACGTTTTCTTTTTGAAGTGCCAAGTTCCCCTATGAAACCAGCATCACCATCAACAATTTCCTGCGCAGAAGATTTATGTTTTCTAGCATCAGCAGGTGAAATTGCATGTGGGAGACTATCTTCTGGTCCTGCTTGTTTTGGTTTTCTTCTGTGATAGCTTCTGACAATGGTTTCCGGAGTGTTAGGTTTCTCATCCACGCTGTTAGCTATTCTTTCTTCTTTCGACCGTGGATTTGATCCTAAATCACACACAAAACATTAGAAATAAATAAAGAGATGTGAATGGTCGAATGTGAAAGCTCTCTTCTTCTAAACATTGTCAATGGGAGAGCCCAAGGTTATTAAAAACCATTCGTTATTCACCTGATTCCTTCAAACCATCAGGAGGAGGTAAAGCTGACAATGCAGCCAATGCTTCCAGAGCTTCTAATTCATCTACGCAGGAAGAGACAAGCAATAAGTTTCAGATTCTGATATATGGAATTCTCAAAAGATGAAGGCCCCCCTAAGTTAATCAGCCAATATCACTATGATATAACAATAAAACAAGTTTAGTGTTGAACCTATGAAATTTTCTCACATTAACTTATTATTGCGTTTTACCTCCAGATTTGAGTCCCTCGTTGGCATTGCATGCTTCTCCACTTTCATCAGAAGTATCTCCTTCTGCTTCTTCAAATCTCACATTTATCCCCTTCTGGGGAACCTCCACGGTACCAACCTCTTCCGTATCCATCAACAAGGAACCATCTCTATCACGCCCTCCCTTTATATGCCTTCTGTCTCGGCTTATTATTACCACATTCCTAACCATGGAGCTAGCAAGGTGCTTGGGTTTAGCTTCCTTTTCTTGTGACTGGCAAAAAATAAATAAATTAGAATTGTATGTTTTAATGATTCATGAGAAGTTGATAGAGCTAGAAATATACCATTTTTCCATTTGGAGTGTTGTCATTGACTTCTGCTCTTCTATATGGTGACCCTCCTCCCCTTCTCGCTGCATTTGCCAATGCTAATGCTAGTGTATCGTCGTCATCGGCCTCAAGTTGCTTCTTGGCTCTTTTATTTGGTGGCATAGAACCTTCTCTATCATCCCTCTGGTAATCATTTGGTACAGGAAATCGAGGTGTACGTTTACCAGCGGCACGTCGCTCTAATCCTGCATAACGCAATGTACCAAATCACACATTCTTGAACTTATTGCGAACTAACGGAATTAAGTAAAGGGCAGCTTGTTGTTCATTTATTCAACAATTCAAACCGCAAAGTAATCATTTGTTTAGCATCTTTCAAGCTATAAATTTGTACCATAAGTTTTTGTCAGCTTCAGAAATGAGAGGCAGCCTTCCGCTGATGCAATTGGAGGAATAACATCTTCTCGAAAGTCACTAGACGCAAGTTTGCGCTTCTGATATTTAATCGATGCCACAGAAGCAACATGGCCTTCTTCTTCTTCACTTTCGCTCACCTCCTACAACATTATCATAAGCATGTAACAAATGGACCACACAAACAAACAATCTGCCACATCTCTCCCTTGTTTCCAAGTAAATATAAAACTAAAATTTCACAACTTTTTAAGGTGTTAATAAGAAAAATGACTCACTATGACGCTGTAATGATCAGTCATCATTGCAATGAGGCCAGCCACAGACGCAATTCCCTCAGGCAGAGATAAATATGCCTGGAAAGAAAAGACAAAATCAAATGGATGAAAAGGTATTCATATTAAACTTAATGTCGTTTTAAATGTTAGAATGAAGCGTAGGGGTAAACATATCCCATGTAGATGGTAAACGAAAAGTGAGATTATCTTGTATTCATACCCGATTCATATTAAAAAGGGTTTCCACCATCTCAGCAGATCGGCTATTCCGCACTCCAGCAGCTACCTAAACAGTTTCCAGGGAAGAACTAGTATTAAAGACGTTGAAGTCATACACAAACTGAGAAAATAGTTACATAAAGTGACAAAACCATACCTTTTTCCAGTCTCTGCCATGCTTCCTATAGGCGTCATAGAAACGCTCAAGCTCTCCTTTCGTCCACTGAGGTCCCAGCTTATCAGTCAATCTCTTCATCTGTGATAAGATTTAACACATAGTCAACAAAAGATCACTAGACAAGGGTTGGAAAATCTCTCAGTCTCACTAAAGATTTGGATCTCTTTGACTCCTAATAACATAGCTACGAGCATCAAAGTGACTAGATTTGGTTTTAAAAAAACTCACTCTATGCTTGGTTTTGCTAGAGTTCCTTAAATCTTTCTCTGGAGAAGGTTCTTTGGTGGAACGTTTGTACACACTCTTTGACGTTCTACTAGGCGCCATGTTCTGTCTGAAACAAAAGTTCAAATTGTTAAAAATTAAGGAATAAAGACAACAACTTTGCTTATGAATTCGCAGCATCGATGAATAAAGACAACAACTTTGCTTATGACTTCGCAGCCTCGATGAGATCAAACACAACCCATGAAAAAATCGAATCGGAATCAAACTTTGGGAAATTCAAAAAATTCAAACTTTAAAGAAAACCCAGATTCAGATTCACATACTCGTTACGAAAAATCTATAAAATCACAAATTCGAATCCAAGATTTCGAGAATTTGCATACTGAAAATTCAAAAAAAAAACTTCAAAAATCGAAAATTTGAATCGCAGATTCAGTAAGCGTCAACGGTAAAGCAAACTAATCCACAAATCGAAATCCAATTTCCCAATTAGTTTCCGTTAAAACCCTAAATCAGAGCAGATCCACTCACCGGATTTACGCAAGCTCAAAGAGAATCGGCGTTTGAATCTCACAGAGAAGAACTCGGATGAGAGAACAAGAAGCTTGAGAAGCTTCGTCGAGAGATCGGTGAGAGAAGAGAGATAACAAAGAGAGATAGAGAGAGAGAGAGAATTTTTTAGAGAGAGAGGCGTTGCCGGGAAACTTGAATAAAAAGGACGACTTATTAGAGACTTGAGAGAGAGCCAATAGGCATTTTCGTGTATTTATTTTGTTTACCACTCTGAATATCTAAAGGCCTGTGATCTTAAACGACCACGTGTCCTATCAGTATATACGCACCGTTGGATCTTTTTGAGTTTCATTAGGGTTTATAGTAACGGCAACATGGGATTGTCTTTGAAAAATACCCTAGTTTTTTTATAAAATATGTACAAAATAAACAAATGACGCTGAAAAGTGGAACTTTTCTTTGTTTATATAAATATTTTAAAATTTTATTTGATTTTATTTTTTGTCAGCTCGCATACTTACTTTATAATATATTGCCTTATGCAAATCTAACCACTATGATTTTGAATTCAAATATTAGCGGAAAATATAACATGAATTTTATTGTTTACTAATGATTAATTTTAAAACATTAAAATATAGATAAATGGCCATTTTTAAAATTATAGATAACATTCATTTAACTAGAATCAAAGATATATTGTCCAGCTAAATAAACAAATACAAGATATACTAAGAACATCATTATCAACAGTTTAAGAAAAAGTTCTTTAGCATCAAAAATATTTTGAAAAAAGAAGAAGAAAGAAAGAGTTTTTTCATATGAAACTTATTTTAAAAAACTCATAAAACACGTATCACTTTATCATGGTCTAGATTTTATATATTTAAAATTTAATTATATAATTAAGTTGAATCATAAGCAATAACCTGATTTTTTTTTTTGTAAAAAATGGTTAAATCCGCATCTATTAAAGACACTGACCTAATCTCGATGAAAAGTGTAACTTACGGATAGACCATCTTCCACGTATTCAAATGGGCCGGTAAGCAATGAGCTCATATATGCGTGACGACATGTGGAATTAATAATTTTGAATTACCAAGAAATCGAACAACCAACAACAACATGAATCTTCAAGCAAACATGCAGAGTGTTTAAGTTGATGAAGTTCCCAGCTATGTTCTACTAAAGTGAACAAATTCTCCAAAACTGGAGAAACACAATGTTGTCCATGAGGTTGTTATCATAGCCATGTAGCAGAAGATAATACACTGTATCAACTCTCATCCATGGTATCTGCATTTATAGATATGATTTGGGCAGTGGAGAATGAAAAACTAGTGAGGTAGTCATAAATACAGCTTGCTATTTAAGAACAAGCCATATCCAGTTTATAGCAATCCTGATATCGGAAGTCAAGTAGATTTTGTTCAAACAGTTAAGATACAGGGGTATATACGTAAATTATGTTATTTGGGATTTTTTTCCTAAAATAACTGAAAGTTTAGGGGTTTTTTCCTTAATTAATAAAAATATTATCCTTTTTGGTTGTTGGAAACCCTCCTAGCTGAAGGAGAGGTTTGGAACTTTCAAGTTAAAGGGCCTTTATAAGGATCCGTATCCAGTAACCCGTATTCGGATCCGTTTTCTAACGCTCCTAGATGAATGAACGGTGATAAATATATAAAGACGTTACCAAGCTCCTCTCATCCAACGGCTCTTATTCATCTAAAATTCAAATTCCCCCGTTAACCTACACTCGTCTCTCTCTCTCTCTCTCTCTCTCTCTCTCTCTCTCTCTCTCTCTCTCTCTCTCTCTCTCTCTCGCACTCTGTTGCTTCAGAGTTTTCGATCCTAGTTCTTTGGGCTCTTGAGCAAATCCGCCATGGAAGGTACGATTCTCGATTGCTTGATCGATCTGTGTTTCTCTCGATTCTTATTCTTGATGCGAAACGAAACGATTTCGCTGAATATTTGCGGTTTTTGTCAGATCAACATCTAGAAATTTGCAGCGATGGATGTGAATCGAAGGAGTATTCTGCTGACGATCACGATCCCGATGCTGGTAAGGGTTTTCTCGTCGTCGATTAGAATTTTAGTACAGAAAATCACAAGCGAACCTGCGTTGATCTTTCGGTTGCTTGATCCTTCGTTGTTTTAGATGTTTTCTTCGTGATGGAATCCAGTTAGATCTTTAGAAGGTACGAATTAGGGTTTAGGATCCATAACTCGTTTTGTGGATCTGAAACTCAGTCAGAAAAGTAGAATTATAATTGATTTTGTTGTGTGTCTCCTTATTTTGTTTGGTAGATTGATTTGATATATTACTGGTTTGGTTGAACAGTGGAAGAAAGTGAGGACTCTGTTACAAGTGGAAGCCAACAAGTTTCTCCTAACGGTGGACCAACACTTCCAATTCTCCAGAAAATTATTGATTTGAGTAGCAAAATCAAGGTAACTCCCTTTCTTCAACAAATTCCTTCTAAGTTGCAATAGAAAAGAATATTAATTTGGAGGTTGTTTTATAGATCTTGAAGGATGAGCATGCATTGGTATCAAACCAAGTGAGAGAGATCAAGACTTGTTCCTTTGTAGAACCGGAAGTGTCAAATGCCCTCCAGCTTCTGAGTCAGTAGCTTTATTTTAACTTTGTTTAAAGCTTGTTTGCTATATTTGGGTTTGTGATTGATATGTGTCAACATGTTCAATGGCAGCTACTGAGCTTGGAACTCTGAAAAAGCAGTACTTGGAAGAGTCATCAGAGAGGAAGCGATTGTACAACGAAAATATCGAACTCAAGGGAAATATCAGGGTCTTTTGCAGATGCAGGCCTCTAAACCAAGCTGATATAGCAAATGGATGTGCTTCTGTTTTTGAGTTTGATGCATCTCATGAAAACGAGCTTCAACTCCTTTCAACCGATTCCTCTAAGAAGCATTTTAAGTTTGACCATGTGTTTAAACCAGATGATGGACAAGGTAAATTTGAGGTGTTACCTGTTTTAACTTCGTTTTGGGTGAACCTTTGCTCTGAGTTTTCTTATCTGACTGTACCTTTATGTGCAGAGACTGTTTTTGCACAAACAAAACCTATAGTTACTTCTGTGCTGGATGGTTACAATGTTTGCATTTTTGCCTATGGCCAAACTGGAACCGGGAAGACATTTACCATGGAGGGAACACCAGAGAATAGAGGAGTGAACTACAGGACATTAGAAGAACTGTTTCGCTCTTCAGAAAGTAGAAGTCGTCTCATGAAATTTGACATATCTGTTAGCATGCTGGAGGTTTACAATGAGAAGATAAGGGACCTCTTAGTTGATAACTCCAGCAATCCTCCTAAAAAGTAAGTCCTTCATTCGCTTGCTTGGCAATATAGTAAAAAGGCCCCACTGTATCTCTCTCTCTCTGTCTGTGTTGAATTAATGAAGGTTGGAAGTTAAGCAATCAGCAGAAGGAACACAAGAAGTCCCTGGATTAGTCGAAGCACAAGTTTTCAACACAGACGAAGTGTGGGATCTGCTCAAGAGAGGCTATTGTGTCAGATCTGTGGGATCAACAGCTGCAAACGAGCAAAGTAGCCGCTCTCATTGGTATGCAAAAGGGTTTGGAAACAGAAGTCATGTGAAACGAAACCTTACTCATACAACCAAAGTTTTCTTTTATTGCAGCTTGTTGCGAGTGACAGTGAAGGGAGAGAATTTGATCAATGGACAGAGAACTAGAAGCCATCTTTGGCTGGTGGACTTGGCTGGAAGTGAGCGAGTAGGAAAGGTAGAAGTTGAAGGAGAAAGGCTAAAAGAATCTCAGTTTATCAATAAGTCGCTTTCGGCACTAGGTGATGTTATCTCCGCCCTTGCATCCAAAACAAGCCACATTCCTTACAGGTTTTCCCCTTCTTCCCCTTTGTTAAGACTTATTCATTTGAACTTTACTGGTTTATATTATTGAAAAACTTTTATCTCCTTATTGTGCGCTAGAAACTCAAAGCTCACTCATATGCTACAAAACTCTTTGGGTAAGTAAAACTTGTACTATATATTCCGTTGTCTACATGAGCCACATTGTTTTTCATCTCTATGGTGTGTTCATTTCACTGTGACTTATACAGGTGGAGTCTGCAAGACATTGATGTTTGTTCAGATTAGCCCGAGCTCTGCCGATCAAGGAGAGACGCTTTGCTCCTTAAACTTCGCAAGCAGAGTTCGCGGAATAGAAAGTGGACCTGCAAGGAAACAGGCGGATGTGTCTGAACTCCTCAAGCTAAAACAAATGGTAACGTGATTCCTCTGAACTTTAACTCATCTAAAGCTGCATCTCTTATTGTTGTCTCCTTTATAAACAGACAGAGAAGCTGAAACAGGAGGAAAAGGAAACGAAGAAGCTGCAAGACAATATGCAGTCACTACAGCTACGCCTCACTGCTCGCGAACATATATGCAAAGGACTTCAAGATAAGGTAGTCCGCTTTTAACTAATAGTAGGTTTGATGATGTGTGTTAGTGTTTCTCTTCTTTTCTAAAGTTGTAAACCCATGTCTCAGGTTCGTGATCTGGAATTTCAACTAGCAGAGGAAAGAAAAACCAGAATCAAGCAGGAGACACGAGCTCTAGCGACTGCATCATCATCATCATCTAGACAACTACCAACAATCACAGAGAAAAAGCCACCTTTGGCTCCATCAAGATCATCAATGCGAATGCCACTCAGGAGAATCACAAACTTCATGCCACAACAACAACAACCATCTCAGGGACCTACCAAGAGATTCTCAGACGCAACAAGCAAAGAGAACAGAAGATCATCATCCGTGGACATTAATACACTAATGAAACCAAGAAGAAGCTCCATTGCATTCAAACCAGCTCCTCCTCCACTAGCCATTGCATCAGGTAATAACAATAAAACACTCCTACCGAGAAGGAGAGTCTCTATTGCGACGTTGAGACCAGAGCCATCTTACGTGAACATGACCACACCATCACGCCCTGTGTTCCGTGGTGGTGGCGGTGATCCGAGAAGGGGGAGATACTCTAAGCTCTTCTCTCCAGACCACAGTTTTGTGACTCCAAATGCAGTGAAAGGTAGCAGATTCAAGAAGAGCCCTCCTCTCGGAGGAGGAGGAGGGAGCTCGTGGAAGCCGAGTCATCCCACGGTGGTTGCGTTGCAGAAGAAGGCTGTGGTGTGGAGTCCGCTTAAGTTCAAGAACAGAAGACCATCGTTTATAGCGATGCGAGCTTCTTCTTCTTCTTCTTCTTCTTGTGCTGCTAGCGATTTGGTCAGGAGGGAACAGTAGTGATCTTTTTTTTATTCACCGTCTCTGTGAAAGTGTTTGTTTACATTAAAATAGGATTTATGTTGTTTTTGTTATTAATCTTGATTCGATTTGTTTAAGTAACTCTACTGACAGACCTTGTGTTATGGCTTTGATATATGGAATGAAATTTAAACCTCGGCTCAAATGCATACAAAAAGAGACAACAAATCAGAGTGTTTCAGAAACAAATTAAAATATACTAAATGCTATGCTCTTCATTTCCTGTTATTTATGTTAATGATGACAAAGTAAGACATTGGGTGTACATATTTAGTTTATCTCCAAATCTCATATTTGCAACTGAGTTTTTAATATGGAGATTTGGGTTATAGAATTGTAAAAAAAGACATGGTTGCAAAAACCCCACAAAAGCTCATGAGGAAAGTGGATGTAGTGGCTCCTCTAACTCAGTTCTTTAATTAATAAGGTATTTAATCACAACAGGTTCCCATTTTATTCCAAAAAGATCCTTAAGGGGAAACTTTAATCATTCAAATTCTTCAAAATTTAGTTGAATGTGATAACCAAATGCAATTTGCATTTGGTAGAACAGGACTTTCCTTTATCTCATAGAGCACGTCTGAATGTTGCTTGTTAATTTGGAGAACAGAGCAAACAAAAATAAGAACACACATCAAGGAGACAAAAGTTCTTTTGTTTATTGATGAAACTCAAACACAATGTCTATTGTAACTATTATGTTCTCTTCTTTTCTTTTGTCCCTTAATATTTGTGTTGCCTACAGATCTTCAAAAGCACATTTCCATTAATCTTCTAAAAGAACAGTACTCTCTCTTTTAAACTTAGGACTGATAAACAAACTCAGGTCTCGCAATAAGAAACACACTTCATTCTCAAATCTTCTCAGGCAGAAGCGCTCTTTCTTGCAGCATACACACGGTATGCAGCCAGTCCAACGACCACAGCAGCAGCTCCAACTGTTATATGAAGTTTTTGTTTGTTCGTGAGAAAAAAAAATGTGTAAAGATTCAAGAGGCTATGGAAGATAACATACTTGAAACAGCCATAAGAGAGCGGTTGATTATCCTGTTGTAATGTTTACGGCTTTTTCCTGCTTCCGTCTCTGGAATACTCAGATGAGGATGTTGCGCCGCGGTTATGATTTTGCGGAATAAGTTGTTGAAATCTCCCAGTTTGGAGCTGATGGATACTGGAGGCTCTATTCCCATGTCTTGTGTCACCTGCAGTGTTGCATAAACATCAAGTTATTCGATCTATTTTTATTGACTCGAGAGATTAGTAAGAACCCTTACCCTGGTGGATTCTTGTATGCAAACTGGGAATGAATCAAGATCGTCCTTTGCTGAGACCATGAGGCAAGGGACTTCGTATCCAGTAGCTTCGCCGTGAGTTGCGACTTCTACAAGTAACTCAGTCGCTCTCTTCCATGAGGACTCATCAGAACTGGAGGGAAAGTGATCAGAGGATGACAAAGGCATATACTTAAGCATGTTTCAACCAATCAAACATACCTGTCATACACGAAGACGGCTATGTCACATGCAGCCAACGACTCCTTGGATGAAAATAGCCCTTTAGCCCCATCATCTGGAATTTCTCTCAGCACAAGAGTTTTCTTTGCACTCTAAACCCAGAGAATTGCAATTATCAGATTAATGAGCAGATTACATACAGAGAGTAGACAAAAAGTAGGCTCAAACAATTCGTCAAAGATATCTAGATAGTTCCCGTCTCAAAGTCACCAAACTAACACTCAAGTTTGCCATTCTTGTTCAGTGTTTTGCACATATATCTTTATACACACACATAATGAGACCAACTGCATAACTATTCCCACTCACCCCAGAGTCATCCACCATGTTTACTGCATAGCGCTCATCAGTGGTTGATCCCTGGTTTTCGTATGACCTAGATCATGAAGAGACATAACTGTAAACCACATGGAGAGGTCATCTGAAAAAGAGGAAAATTTTCTACTCTACAATATGCAAACGTCTCCATGCATAAAAACTACTCTTTTCTGTTTATGTTTTGGAAATGCATTAAGTTTCGGTACAAACCTTCCAAGAAAGCAATTCAGTAATGCAGACTTTCCAGCGTTGTTGGGTCCAAACACAAAGCACTGGAAAACTTTTCTTTCACATTGTTGCTTTTTGCGATCTAAACGTCTTCTCCTAGTAAGACGAATGGCAGAAGATGGATCACCCGGGAATCCAATGTAAATCAAATATTCCACACTCTTAGCTGGTTCTAATAGTGTCATTAGTGACCACTGCAATGATATATTTGAAAGATTAGGAAAAACATAAAATGTTAACTTTTAGCTGATTCAATGAACAACTTAGTAAAACTAGGTCCCAAACAATAAAGATAAGAAATCCACTAAAATTGCAAAACCACATAAAATCCAAGGATAAGTTGTATAAAATACAAAATGTGATTGCATGCATACAAAACGTTTCCTTTGTTGAGCATGTGAAAAGAAGAGTACTGATTACCAGTGACAGGAAAGCATCAAAAGATAGTCCTCCGAGGGCAGTTTTCTCTGCAGCACCATCATAAGGAGCATCTTTCCAAGGACTGACATTCAAAATTTATTGTAGCTCAATGAAGTGGAGATTATTATAATCAAAATTACAAGTTCTTTGCTTTCTGGAGGTGGAAAGGTACCTTTCAGGTGCAGTTGAAAAAAGATCCTCGATCTCTTGAGGTCTCAGATTATTATCCTGCAAAGTGAAAACTCATTATGACAACTATAAAAACTGCAACCGAAGGCATAAATTTTTTTAAAAAAAAAGAGACTTGCCTCATCGTCATCAAACAACATAAACACTCCTTTCAAGAATTCGATTGCTACATCTGTCAACTCAACACTCTACAAAGAACAAAGAACAGAAACATTAGCTGTGAATTGCCAAAGAAGGCAAGTTAAAGTGAATATAATGTATTACAGCAATGAAACTAGTACGCATCCAAATTCTTATTGCTGTTGTGCAAAAACTAATAAACACACAAAAAAAAGATACAATGACTCCGTCTCGGCCATTTACCTGATCAGGTGTTCGTTTGAATAAAGAAGGTGGAAGCAATTCATCAGCAAGTCTTATATCATTGTTATATCCAAACTTTCTAAGTACAGTCCATGTTGTCTCGAGCCTCCCTTTCTCAATAAAAAGTGCATGTAGAAACAGGAAGCCAGTCACTGTCAGTCCTCTTTCATTCACACCTTCTGGCAACTTTTCTTGCACAACCCTCTTAACACCTTCAATTTCAGAAGGCTGCAATGGTGCATGGAAGCACTTGACCTATTTTGAAACAGCAATTAGGTAGGTCATCAGGATAAGAGAAACTTAACTTTTTTAAGATATCTGAACGATAGGCCAGAGCCAATTCGATGAAGAAATAGCCAAAACACAAGAATAGAAAATAGAACCTGAAAATCATTTAACTCAGCCTCGCTAAGAGCACCATCTCTGTCCTGATCACAGAGTATAAAGATACGCTTCAAGGCCCTTACACACCGGGGCTTCAATGCCTGAGATTCTTGATCGAACAGAGGTGCTGTTGGGTGAAGGACAGTTTTTTGCGCATAATAGAAAACTTCTTGTGCCTACAGGAAACCTTTTTAATTAGTAACATCGTCCAGGCCTGAAATATAATGTATTCTTCGCATTCTAGAGTTATTTTCTGACTAGGCATTCCAATCTATCCCTGATAAAAACGCAAACCAATCACGCTAGTAACCACTTCCAGGCGAAAAAATTGCACAGCTAAAGTCCTTGGAATTATTTAGTAAGACAATCACATGCCCAAGCTACCTCGAATCAACTTTGGTGCCATGTTCGAGCTAAGACAAATATAATATCTCAAGAGGAATAACAGAAATCATGAAACCTGGAGTTGCTTTAGGGCAGAACACTCGATGCAAGTCTCAATCTCCCGAAACTGCTGCATTATAGGTGACATCACTTGTTCGAGGCTGATCGGGTTATTGTCGTCTCTGAAGTCCAGCTTACAACCTGCTACTATTATAGGAACTTTTACCTATCCAAAAAAGATCACAAGACAATTTCAATAAGACGCAGCTAAATTTTAGGTCACAGCAAAAATTTTACACATTTTAACACACGAACAGTGATATGATCACCAGGAGAGAATGTACAAAACTGCTACAACAACAAGATTGACATGACAAAACTGAAAACAGAGAGAGTAAAATCAAACCTCTAACCGCCGAAGCTCTGGAAGCCAGTACGTAGTCAAACCTTCAAGTGTCTCAGATCGGTCACAGGCATATGTCAAAACCACTGCATCAGCCTGCTTCAATTCCTCGGCAACCATGTTCCTATCTTCCGGCCTGAAAATACATCAACAAAGCTGCCAAAGCATGAATACCCTAAACCCTTCTTTCAAAAAACAGTAACTAAACAGTTGACACAGTGTTACCCCGACAACGATATCACATGAGCTAATAGTCCCTCCCTTTCAAAATGTATGATGTTTTAGGCATATGCACAACTATTAAGAAAGTTAGTAAAGTGTAAATTAAAAACTATTTAACCAATTACAAAATAGAGAATAAAATATTATTGGCTACACAGTTTTTATTAAGTTAAAACTTACACAGAAAAAATGAAAACATCAAAAACTTCATAAAACATCATACTTAAAAAAAACGGAGGGAGTAGTAGTATTCTTTCCAGTTCATTTATACCTCAAAAACCCTACACAATGACACACTCATATCCCCATAAGGTAACTTTCCTCTCCCATAACCATAAACCACATTATTTTTCTACAGTCTAAAGTAGCATCACTATCCTTCAAGTCAACCTTATCCAATCAAGTAATGATCTTCTTCAAGTCAAAAACATATATATAATGTTACCCCAACAAACGATATCATGTGAGCTAATAGCATTCTTTCCAGTTCATTTATACCTCAAAAACCCTACACAAATGCCCATTAGGTCACTTCCTACTCCCATCACCACAAACCACATTATTTTTTCTACAGTCTACAGTAGCATCACTATCCTTCAAGTAACCTTATCCAATCCAGCAATGCTCTTCTTCATGTCAAAAACATATATATAATATTACCCCAACAAACGATATCATGTGAGCTAATAGCACCTCAAAAAACCCTACACAATGACACACTCATATCGCCCATAAGATAACTTTCCTCTCCCATCACCATAAACCACATTATTTTTCTACAGTCTACAGTAGCATCACTATCCTTCAAGTAAACCTTATCCAATCCAGCAACGATCTCCTTCAAGTCAAAAACATATATACATACCTGGAGGAAGTGTCAACAATGGTGACGGGTATACCATCAGGGAAGAACTCAAAAGGGAGCTTAGTATCAGGCAAAACAGGAGGGACATTAGGAGGGAATGAATCAGTAGCTGCAGCAACAATCAAGCTCGATTTACCAGTTCCCTTGTCACCAACCACAACGATTCTCACGGATTTGAGTGAACCAGTACAATCAACAGTAGCAGCCATCAGAGAAACTGCAAAAAATTCAAAAAAAAAACACGATTTAACCTAATTTCTTTACTGACTTAGAGAACATTCATAAACTCTAAGGAATCATAAGCTCGAGTTTCAGGATTCTGGGTATGTAGAGAGTTACATGAAGTATCGAAGATAAAAAAAGTAAACGTAAGATCGAAGATTAGATAATTAAGCGCTGAGCTAAGCTGGGGAATTGAGAGTGAGAGTGAGAGAGAGAGAGGAAGGTTGTGAAAAGCCCTTGGAAAACCCTAAAGAGTTTTGGGGGAGGAATGTGGCGGTGACGACGAGGAGGGGGAGAGACACATACAAAGCTTTCTATTCTACTGGCATTTCCGTAAATACCACCACTGTATTTTTTTTAATTTTTTTCTTCTTTACATCAGTTTTTTTTTTTCATTTTGTAGTGTGTTATTAGTGAAAGTGTAGTTGTATTTTATCAGTGAAAATGTGATTATTTTGTTGTCAATTTTGCATATGTTTAAACCAAATTTTTAGTAAATCAGTTTTTATAAAAGGAATTTTTTAGTTAAAAGTATTTAATGAAACTGTGGTTGTTTTTTCATCACTTACTGAATGTGATTATTTGTCAAGTTTTATATATTTAAACCAAATTTTAGTAAATCATTTTTGAGAAATTGTCAAAAATATCAATTTCCTTGTACCACTTTTCAAAAATACATAAATCACTTTTATCCTTGTTTTTAATAGGAAATAACACATTTATAACCTTTGGGTTAATTAATCTAAGACTTAAGATTTAGAGTTACGGGGTGGTGTAGAGTGGAAGTATGGTTTATGAATGTAAAATTTAAGATTCTAATTAATTTAAAAAAAATTACTCTTTAAAAAGTGGTATTTTTGAAATTTTTTATTTAATGAAGGTAAAAATGAAAAGTGGTACAAGAAAAATGATATTTTAAAAATTCCCCTTTATTTTTCTAAAAAAAAAAATTCAGTTAAAAGTATTTAATGAAACTGTGGTTGTTTTTTCCATCACTTAGTGAATGTGATTATTTGTCAATTTATATATATTTAAACCAAAACTTTAATCCGTATAACGGTTTAAGAATAATTTGAATTGATTATGTATGCTTTACATAAAAAAGTATTATTATGATTCTAATTTTCTTAGCTAATGAATCCCCACATATATTTTGGTTCATATGGATATTAACACTCTTAAAATTATCTTCTAAAAGTCAAAAGGAATCTATCATGTTTGTATTTATATCCACTAAATCTAATCAGTTAATTTCAATTGGCCAGTATATTTGATACTCATTTTTTCATCAACGTAACACGAGCACGAATAACACAATTCTTATTTGTTGGACTTAAAACTATTTAAATCTGGACGCAAAAGTTTAAGACTAATAAATGCATAACTGAGAAAATGCATTCGCCGAGAAAACAAATCCGATGATGAATAAAAAGGTGATCAGTCCACAGAATTAAAGAAACATTAACGATAGAAAATATTCATCAAGACTGTAATGAAAGTCATTCATAATCAAGCTTTAGCCTTTTTGCCCTTAGTGTCTGCAGCTACTACTGGCTTAACCTTGAAGGGCAAAAACGTCTCTCCGCCCATAAACGGCTGCAAAACCTCAGGGATCTCCACACCGTCCTCACGCTGGTAGTTCTCGAGAATGCAGCAAATGGTCCTCTCTGTGGCCGTAAGAGTCGAGTTCAGCATGTGCACGTACTGCTTCGCCTGCTCATTGCTCTGCATCAAAGAAACACATCAGAGACATTACACAAGATCCAAAGACATTACACAAGATCCAGTATCTTCGTTAACGAAAAGGGCAGAGAGACTTTACCTTCTTCTGACCGTATCTGATCTCAAGTCTTCGAGCCTGGTAGTCTGTACAGTTGGAGCACGACACAAGCTCTCTGTAAGTTCCCGAAGAAGGAAACCAAGCTTCCAAGTCGTACTTTTTAGCAGCTGCATCGTTCAATGCTCCAGAGACGATGGAAACGATTTGGTACGGTAGTTTTAGCTGGCAGAGGAATCATCATACAATAGACTAATTAGAAAAACATCGAATAATTCATAAGGTTTACTAACTTTGAGTATAGAAAGTACAGCTTGGTAAAAATCTTCCGAGTTTTGCATCATCTCGTCAAGCATTCTCCACGAATCATTCTCGTTAGGACCAGTGATGCAGAACTGTTCAATCTTCTCAAACTGGTGAACACGGAAAATGCCAAGTGTGTCTCTTCCGTGGGAACCAGCTTCTTTTCTAAAGCAGGACGAGTAACCAGCATATCTGGACCAATAGATTACAATGTCAATAAGTTGTAATACAATAGTCTACTCGCTATTATGTTTACCTTATGGGAAGCTCGCTTGGGTGGATCCACTCATCAATATGGTATGCACAAAGAGGTTGCTCTGCAGTTGCAATAAGGTACTTGTCATCTCCTTCACCAGTCACCTGAATAAAAACAAAACTTTAGTCAGAATAAAAGCTCAAGACAAGTCCACCAACATATTTTAAACATTACAAGACCTTGTAAAGTTCTTCATCGAACTGTGCCAACTGTGCACACTTGGCCATGACATCCTTCCTCATGAAGAAAGGAGGTTGCAACCCAGTGAATCCTCTCTTTTTCAAGAAGGTCAGCCCGAAGTTGATAAGAGCTTGGTTAAGTAGCAAACCATCTCCTTTCAGGAAAAAGCCTCTTGCTCCAGCAATCTCAGCACCTGTGTTCACAATATCAACTTAATCAAACCCAAAAAAAAACACACAAACACGGATTCAGCCAATGATACTACCTCTCTTGGTATCTGCAATGTCAAGAAGCTCAACGAGATCCACATGGTTTTTCAGCTTCTGACCAGGAGAAGCAACCAGCTTCTCACCCCAAACTTTAGTCACAGCATTATTCGCCTGCAAATGAAAACACCATACACTTGTATAAAGCACTCTCCTTTACAATCACCACAACGCAGACAAACCTTCAAGGGAACAAACCTCATCGTTGTTGACTGGAACAGAGTCGTGAATGAGATTGCCAACAGTCTCCAACTTAGCTTGCAAAGCAGCATAAGCTTCACGAACCTCAGCCTCCTTCTCAGTAGCATCTCGTTTGTTCTTCTCCGTTTGAAGAATCACCTCGCTCGCATCAGCACCAGACTATTCCCAAAACAAACCAAAACAAGTTCCATCACTTAAAGATCGTTCATATCCTAAGTATAAGCTACAAGAAGGTTCCTATAAGAAACTAACGATTTTGAGCTTGGCGACTTGCTTGTTCAGCTTATTGAACTCTTTCCTGAAGTTATCTACTTCGAATTGACCTGGAAACACGCCGGAAAATCAACTTAGCAAATCAAGAATCGATCAGTAACGATGCAAAGGGATGAGAGATGCTTTACGTTGGCGCCACTCTTTGTCGAGTTTGATGATCTCATCGACGACTTCGACGCTAGCGAATCTCCGGCGTTGCGATTCGCGGATGATCTCGGGGTTGTTTCCCTTCTCTTCACGGAATAGATTGATGTCCAACATGCTTGTGTTCTCTGCGAATGAAAGCAGAAACAAGATACGAATCTCAAAAGCTCGAGTAAACAGTTATCGATTTGGAGATGAGAAGAAATGGAGAAGCAACGTTAGATACTGACGAGAAGGAGGAGCGATCAACTTACCTAGGACTGTGGAGCAGACGAAGAAGAAGAAGATTGGAGTATGAGCGGCGTTGATTTTTTTTTTTTAACTCTGCAGCGAAGAAAGTCTCGACTCTCTAGGGTTTTTGTAAATTGGATTTTGTTTATTAAATATATAGTCGAAATATCCCTTGTGTGTTTACTAAATCACGGAAATAACCCAACTCTTTCAGATTTGTTACGGAAACCGCCTTTTGTTTTATTTTTTTGTCAAATTGGTCCCTAGTTAGATCGTTTACTATTATAACTTAACCCGGATGTGTTTATCCCGAACTTAACGTCTACTTTAACCGAACCGGAAAAAAAATCAAAATATCATCTAACCCATTACACAAAAATATCTAAATGAACTTAAGAGTTTGGTAAACCGAAATTCAAATTAAGATTAAAAAACATTTGAAACTAATTAAATATGTAAATGTTTTATATATATATATATATATATATATATATATACATATATATATATATATACATATATATATATTAAAAAAATTTAGGTATTTCAGAATATTTTATGATTTGTGTAGTTTGTTATATCGAATACTTTTAGTTAATTTAAGTAGTTTAGCTACATTTAATTTATATTTTAAAATATTTAATATATTTTGATTTTTTTTGTTAATTTTTTTAAGTTTGTACAAAATTAATTTTAAACAATTAATCTTGAATTAAATCTGAAATGAACTAAAACACAAACTAAAAAATATTAAAATCTAAATAGAACTTATGATATTTTGAAAATTTGAATCAGTCGAACTCGTCTAAAGATTAGTAAAATCTAAATAGAACTTTTCCACGCCGTGGCATTATGTAAGTTGAGAAATATATTCAACAAAGTGAAATGATGTAATCTTAAACTCATCTAATTGTCCATCTTAAATTCTGACATGAATCATGAGATAAATATAAACAAAAGTTGGGTGTATACCTTACTATTATTAGTTTTTGAACAAGGTTAAATTCCTTATCAGACATCACTCACCTGCTGCATGAATCATGATGACATAACTCACTTGCATGACATTAGTAGTGCTGGGCATAATTTCGTTTATGGGCTTAGCCCACCATATATTTTAGAGCCCAATATGTATGTCTCTTCTTCGACCTGGTGAGATTCTCGACCAACACTGTCTGCAACATCCCAGTTACAATGTACACCAGGATTCGTCTTGTTGCAAATAAGACTCTCTCCACCACCTTCGTAACCAGGCACGTGTCCTCACGCGCCTCCACGGACACGTCATCAATATCGCATCAAAACTACTTCAAGGAGATACTTAGAAAGAACGGTCCACGTCACAGCGTTCCTTCCCTGCTTCAGCAACGAGTCGACTCGGGTCACGCCGTCACGTTGCCGGAGCTCCGGTCCATCTCCAACCGCCTCGTTAGATCGAACCGCCACGATCTCGCACTCCAGGTTCGAAAGTCTCTCCTGGGTATTTCGGGTATAGGTTCGGATAGTTTGGGTATCCGGTAGTTCGGGTAGGGGGCTACATGATCCATTTACTACTTAACCTATTTTCGGTTTGGTTCAGTTCGAGGTTTGGTTCAGATTGTAAAACTAAGAACGAGAAAATACCCGATAAAATTCTATTTCTCATTTGACTTCGGTTCGGAATTGGTTAATTCGAATAGTTTGGATTAAATATCAGATATTTTGGGTAAAATATCAACTAATCAATGATAGTTCAAATATTTTACAATAATTTTGTTTTTTCAATTATTTTCAGATACTTTTAACAGATATTTAAATTTTAAATATATATTTAATTATATTATATGTATATATAATTAATATGTTATACATTCGGGTACCCACTCGGTTTTCGGTTTGGTTCCGGTTTAGTTCGGTTATTTCGGATATAGAAATATAAAAACCGTTTGGGCTTTTGAAGATTTCGGTCCGGTTCCGAATTTGGGTATTTCGGTTCGGTTCCGGTTCGGTTCTTCAATTCCGGTTTTTTTTTTACCAGGCCTAGTCTCTCCCTTTATCAAACTGGGTACAGAAGGTTTTAGATTGTTGTCAGTCATGTACAGGTGATGGAGTGGATGGAGAGTCAAAGAGACGTTCACTTTTCTACCTATGACATTGCTCTCAGGTTTGGGAAAGTCTATCTCTTTTATTATAACTAACAAAGATGGAAACTTTTCTCACTTGGGCCTATGACACTTGCTCTTAGGTTAGAGTTGATTATCAAAAGCCATGGCTTGAAAGAAGCAGAGGAGTATTTTGAGAAGCTCTCCGTGAAACTAGCAAAAGCATCGTATCTTCCTCTGCTTCGTGGTTATGTCAAGAGTAAGTTGGTTCAAGAAGCTGAAGCTTTTATGGAGAAGTTGAATGGATTGGGTTTTCTTGTCACTCCACACCCATTCAATGAGATGATGAAGCTTTATGAAGCCACTAAGCAGTATGAGAAAGTAGGTTTGGTGATTTCTTTGATGAAGAGGAACAAGATACCGAGGAATGTACTATCTTACAATCTCTGGATGAATGCGTGTGGCGAGGTGTATGGTGTTGCAGCTGTGGAGTCTGTTTACAAGGAGATGGTTGAGGATAAGAGTGTTGAAGTTGGGTGGAGCTCGTTGTGTACTTTAGCAAATGTTTATGTTAAAGCTGGTTTTGTTGATAAGGCGAGTTTGGTGCTTGAGAGGGCGGAGAAGAAGTTGAATAGAAGCAATAGGCTTGGATACTTTTTCCTTATTACTCTCTATGCATCTTTAGGAAACAAGGAAGGAGTTATTCGTTTATGGGAAGGTTCAAAGTCTGTTTCTGGCAGGGCTACTTGTGCAAACTACATATGTGTATTGTCATCGTTGGTGAAACTTGGTGATGTTGCAGAGGCTGAAAGGGTCTTCAGTGAATGGGAGGATACATGTTGTAACTATGATGTTAGAGTCTCCAATGTTCTTCTAGGTGCTTATACGCGTGATGGAGAAATCAGCAAAGCCGAGGCATTGCATCACCGTGTATTGGAGAGAGGAGGTAAGCCAAACTACAAGACTTGGGAAATTTTGATGGAGGGGTTTGTGAAGTGTCAAAGTATGGAGAAAGCCATTGATGCTATGCACCGAGCATTTGAACTGATGAAGCATTGTCATTGGAGACCGTCCCAAAAGATTGTCATGGCTATTGCTGAGTACTTTGAGAAGGAGGAGAAGATCGATGAAGCGAACAGATATGTTAGAGATTTACATCGTCTAGGTCTTGCAAGCTTACCGTTGTATAGATTGCTACTTAGAATGCATGAACATGTCCAGAGGCCAGCTTCTCACATCTATGAAATGATGAAGCTAGACAAAATTCAAATGGATAGAGGAAGTTAAGTGAACCCACATTGAAGAATGTTTATCAGAGTAGAAATCTTTTCTGAGTCTGTGCCATGTTATGTAACAAAACATTGCTAGTTCATACTTCTTTCAAGAGAATACAAATTGTCATCATGTCCATTATCATGCATTCATTTCTACAAAAAGAAAAGGAGATTTCGCATGGAGAAAAAGCAGTTTACATTAAACACATCAGTAAAAAAATTGACTCTTTGAACTTCTAGTGGCAGATTCTAGTAGACGGTGAGCAAGTTTAAGAATGGTGAGAGGCCTAATATGATGTTGTTAACCATATAGCATCAGGATACTCTGTGCTAATCAGAAGCAAATCTCAGCTCCGTTACCACCAATGGTCGCAGTGAAGCATTGAAAACCACCGGACTCTAGCTCTTGCACCACTTTGTCCACCACAGTCCCCGAAACCACTTGATTTACCAAAGAGTGATACAACGTCAAGGAACAAACAAAGATCAAGATTCTAGTATGATTGAAACTTTATGATGAAGGATACGTGTAGGTAATAGAGTGAGGACGCAGCCACCACCACCAGCTCCAGTCAGTTTTGAGGTAAGTTTGTGCTTGAGAGTGGTTTGTATCACGGTATCTATCGAGCTGTGGCTGACCCCCATTGACTCCAGCAAGCCTTGGTTCATCTCCATGAGTTCTTTTATACGCTCTTCTTTCTCTGTAACAGAGATCTCGTCTTTGTTTTGGATGATCGCAGCCACCTCTTTGCTTATAGAGTCCACTGCATTGAACACTGAGTTCATAACATCTGGATGTCTGACACTTCGTTCTGACACACCAGAGACCAAAGCTTTCGTGTTCCGACCAACTTTAGTGTTGGTGATTAACATTCTCAGAGGCATGTTTGACTGTAACCGAGAGATCTCTCCTGAGCAGAACTTGATCATGTTGCCTGCAACAACCACAAACACACACAAATGGGTTTTCTCTAACATTTTGATGAGAGTGTTCGAATGTTTTACAGTTAAAAACAAACCATATGCACTGACGGTGTTGTCTATCCCTGAAGGTTTCCCATGGATGATCTTTTCACCTTCAAACGCCCATTTATTAAGCAACTCGAGATTGGTTTCATCGAGAGAAGACCAACCGTCACCATGAGTTTTGTCTGAATGAGAAGATGCAATGAGAGCAGCTGTGAGAGCTACACAAAAAGCTGCTGATGAACCAAGGCCAGATCCATATGGAAGCTCAGTTGTAATGATAACAGTAGCCGGAATGAATCTAAAAAGCAAAACAACAAGACTCAAACAAGGTCTGAGAAATCTCTTTGAGCATAAATTTTATTACCCTAGGATGCTGGTGTATAACCAGAGAAAGGTGGAGATCCCAGAGGAGAGCGAGATCTTTGCCTCTGGAATGTTTTGCTCTTCAACCAAAACAGCAATTGAGTTAAGAGTCTCCCTTGAACATGAAGCCGGTGTTGATGGTGAAAAGTTGCTTGAATCATAAGCAGTCCCTTCTTTGAGTCTGGCTAAAGACCAGGAAAACTCCAAGGAGAAGTCCTTGAGCTGAAGTGTAAGCCTATCATTGTTCTCAGCTGCCAAAAGAAACGGAATGTAAATGTTTTCAGATTTGTTTCTACATTGGGAAGAACCATCAATGTTAACTTCTTCCACATTCATTTGCTAATAGACATGCCTCTAGTCTCATACATCAACACAATGATTACTTTCACTTGGAAACATGAACCTCCAAAGTCTAGAACCTGAATGAAGAGGAAGGTGGAGTGTGACGTAAGTGTAGAGATCAATGGCTGCAGCTACAGCTGTGGATCCATGGACAACAGCGTGTTCACCTGCGAGTATGATCTTCCCTGGAGCTCTCGCTTTCACTTCCATCTTTCTAAATCAATTTTACACAAACAGAATGTCAAGAAAACAGAGTCACCAACAAGGAAACAACAATGGACTCAAGAAACTATGTAATTGAACACCAACTCAAGAAGATATATATATATAACAGTGTCATTGTTACAAAACATGAATCAGACCAGAGGGTATATGTATAATTGAGATCTGAATCAAAATAAAGACCAAAGCTTTGGACTTTACAACCAAAAGGGTAAATGTGAATCAGATCAAAAGCTGTTCGGATCGAAAAAACGAAACTTTAACATTGGTTCTTCTTCTTGACTTCATTTTCTCAGCTCACGAGCTCAACATTCGATGGACAGAGATAGCGTGTACCTGGAATTGCCAAGACAAGAAGATGGAGACTGTCTGAAGCCTCCTCACGAGCAGCGTTCCCTTTAGTTAACCATTTTTAACAATCTTAACTTTTCAGTTTCGGTTTGGTTTTGTTTTTGACAAACGTGTTTTAGTGAAGAACAGGTTACACAATCCCATACGCATTTAGCACGATGCCTATTTCTTTTAGAAGAGAAACAAGAAGACATAAATTGCGCTGCTGGATGGAGAACATTTTGTTTTCGTTTGTTGTATGAACTTATGGCTTCTGCAAAATCTCTGTTATGAAGTTACTAAAAGAGTCAATGAAGAGCCAAAGGATTTAGCCCTTTGAGTTATTGGCTCATAAGGTTCATTACAAAACAGTGTTTCAATTTCATCAGTTAACATGTTCCCAGTATAAAACTGAACACCTGAGAAACATTACTCTCCTTCTTTCCTAGATATGATGCATGAGGCCACTTCATAATCATCTGTATGCATTCGGTAGACGATAACCAGACATGACTATTTTGTCAGCAAACATCTTGCCAGTCTTGGGCATGACATGCCAGTGCAATGTCAAGTTGAACTCTTTCCCTCGAAGGTTGTGTCCCTGGAAAGATTCCATTTAACAACAACATATCAGATACTCTCTTGCCAACAAACAAGAATTGCACGGAATGATTCTGTAAGTTTCTTTTCATATATACCTGGTCTATGAAACGGTACTTGTTTGAGATTTGAATCCAGAAGTTAGCATGCTCTTTCTCTGGTATTATAGCATCCCATAGAGAAACCTGTGAAGATGTTAAGTTCATGGCATGTCAACAAAGGGTGTCCTGATCTTACATTAGAGGCAGCAACACACAAGAACCACATCTCTGAACTTGTTCTTATCCCCAAACAGAGCAGTAAGCTATAAAGCAAAGTAGATTTATACCTGGTTCAGAGAATTCTTTGAGGTTTCATACTCTGCTGCAACAAAAGCGAATACCTGCAAAAATGTTTTCGTTTAGGTTGGTCTTGTGTTGATCCGACCAAAGAGAGTATGAAATTAGGGAGACCTCAGGTTAAAGCTTGAGATGCTATACCTGCTTTGTGTTCCAAGTAAATAGTGATTGCAAGTCTGCTGTTATGTTCAACGTCAAGCTGACCTGAAAACACGTAAAATGCTAAGCATTTAGAATATATACAACTGATACAACCATCAAGAAAACAGACAACATTTCTATCTCCATGCTTCGAATGAAAGCTTACTTAAACAAGGCCATATCAGGTGCAAAACTAAAGAGACACAAACAATGATTTACTTACACTTTTCTGTTTCCTTGCTTCGAATAATAACTTATTTAAAGAAAGCTATATCGGGTGCAAACTAAAGAGAAACACAATCCCAAGACCTGGACTTTAAGTTTCCACAGTGGATACAATCATATAACTTAGATAGACAAGCAATGATTTATCCAGCAAGAGTTACCAGATAAATATAACTCAGAACCATGTGTAGTGTGGACTCCTCAAACCAAGCAATTATCTAATGAAGTAGAAAAAAAACACACAAGGAGTGATAAGATAATAAAAGCTAACCTCATCATTTCCATGGGGTTGCTTCTGAAACCAATTGATATTCAGTATCTGCACACCAACATCACAACCCATTAACAACCCATTACATAAAAATCCAACCTTTACACAACCCATATAACAAAATTCCAAAAAGTCTCAACCTGTAATCAGTTTCTCACCCCCAAAAACCAGAATCTAACACAATTACGGATCTAAACAACGTAACCCTATCATGCACATATAGATCTAGTACGCACTAAGAGATCTCAAAAACAAAAAGGCAAACCTGGATCTGAGCAGAGGGAGTTTGGTTACTGAAGTTATCAGAGAAGGAAGCAATCGCGCATATGAAGGCGAGTATCGTGACACCGAACGTGAGCAGAGCATTCGCTCTGTACCCAAAAGAATGCATCTTCGTCTAGTTCGTCTCGAAAGTCGAAGCCTTTCTCCACTCCAGAGAAAGATGAATATCAAGAAGAAGAAGAAGAACGTTTTCTTTTATTATTACAATTCATTAATTCTTTTAAATGTTTTATTTATTTCCTTGACTGACTGATATGATGTAATGTGATTGGCCAAGCCACGTATAGAACACTAATGTGATATAAACCGGCATTCCGGTTTACGATAGAACCGGTTGATTGATTGATTGATCGCTTATGTCTGTAATTTATATAGTCCAAAAAGTTATGTGATTTTTTTATATGTTACTAGGGCCGGCTTTTTTGTTTAAATTTTGATTGTATTAATTTTGGTTGTGGTTTCTATTAAATATTTAATTTATCAACTTTGAATTTAGTGAAAAAAATGATAAACTTTAATTAGACTCTTTAATTTTTTAGTTGGTTTGAACTTGATGAATTTGAAAAATATTTATCGCGACTATAATTATTTATAATGTAAATAAAAATTAATCCACAATAATTGTTATATTCTTTGTAGAAGTTGTTTGCTTTACGTGTCTTCTAATTTTTTCTTTTATAAAAAGTGCAAAGAATAAAAACCTGTTAGTACATTATTTAAACTCTTACTTTTGTGTTATAAAAATACAAATGGCTTCACAAACGAAAGAAACAACATATAATAGTAATGGCACCACACCCATCCTTTTAAACAATCTTGTAGCATTCGTAAGCAGGTTAAGCATAACCTTTCATCCTCATGCAACAAATGTTAGAGAGCAAATCAACACTAACTAACCTATCCAATATCATTGAGAACAAATGAAAAGGTAGTACAACATGATAAATAAATAAAAAAACGAATAAACTCGCTTAGCTATTCCATCAGGCACTTGATTAGCATAGCAAAAAAAGTCTTGAGCGTATTGTTGATCCTCGGACCATTTGATTACACCCACCTTGAAAAAACTAAATCTGAAAGACTGAAACAACATAACTCATATAGTTTTATAATAATAAAGTAATACATGATCTGCAAATGTAGAGTACAACAAAGCGTCATTGTTTTCGGGTGTTAGGAACTGGAAGCCTGCATCAAATTTTTTTTTATGAGTCTGCCATTTAGGGAGAGTGGTTCAGCATGACAAAAATATCTGGTGTAGCAAACGTAAAATATGTGCGTTAAATATCAGAACCCCAACATCCTAGATTGCCATGACTAAGTCAACCTCACTCTGCGTCTTATGCTTCCCCTCCGATAAACTGGTCCCCTCGCACCTGGCCGCAATGAAGTCTGAAAAATCAAAGACTCAAGGCTTTAAACAAAAAAAAAACCTTTTAAAATGTAAGAATGTTTGATTCTATTAGCAGAAGACACATTATACAACATGATAACACAACGGCGGAGCGAACATAAAATATGCCAAACTCTTGAAACTAACATATAATTCTTTAAATATTACATACAAAAGTTCTATACCTGATTTAAAAGTGATAAGTGTTAGACAAAGAGTGGTTCAGTTTATGCAAAGCTTGGCTAATCAATCTGACTTGGATAGCTATATGAGCATCAAACATCTCATATTCAAATGCACCTGTTAAGAAAAAAAAACTTAAATTGAGGAGAGAAACATAGAGCTCGGGCCAAACTCAGCGACCCATTATTCATCTCATATAAATCACCTTAATCACACAGTGAGAGACAAAACATCAACTGAACCAATTCGGATTAAAGTGTCCACAAGAATAAGATCTTGTTCGCAAGTACGTTTTCTGTATTTACACAGATTACCATAGCAAGCGAGGGGTCAAGAGCATGCTCAACACGTACGAACACACAAGTTCCAGATATATGTTTTAGTCTTTTAGAAAACTCAGACCTTTCAAATCCAATATGGTTCAGTAAAGAAGTCTAAGAGTTGAAGAAACATCCAATAACCTTGTTTCTATGATTCACCATTTGTTGTTTTTTTTTCAGATGCTTCTTCAATTGCTCCAGTGACAAAGCTATTGGAAAGAATCTATTGATCAACTCATATAAGCATAGTTTCTCAGGCCAAACAACTAAATGGGATCATGAGCGAATGCTAAAAGGTTTTTAAAAATATATGTATTATAATGAACTGATGGATAGAGATCTTACGCAAGATTTATGGAGGTTGCGACGGGTTTCAATGATCGTCACAAGAGGGAGTATGCGACGTGATTAAATGTTTGTCGCAAGAGGGAGTCGAACCTTGACGGAGGAGGTAGAACGGCCAGCCTTTAAATCGGCGAGGAGGACTTGGATTTGCAGCAATCTAGTCTCAACACTCCAAGAACACCTATCAGACTTCAAATCAGAAAGAAGAACCTTGGAAATGGCCATTTTCAGAAAGTATGTTAACTTCTCTGACTGAACAGATTGAGAAGATGGTTATGAGAGGAGGAAGACTAACCTATTTATACTCGCAGATACACCGACTCGCAAACAGAACCTCACATTGATGGCTAGATTGTGGTTGACCGAGTGAAGAAGAGGCTAAATGTGATGAATCTGTAAACAGAAGCGTTTGGACTGATGAAAAAAAATATCAACCGGCGCAATCGAAACCCTAAGAACAGATTAAGCATGTTGGCTTCACCAACCCCATTGCTCGAACGACGGAAAAGAAGATGTAGAAGAACCCAAAATTTTGATTACGCGGTAGAGAGAATTAGGGTTGATCAATAATGGGCTTGGACAATTAAATAAAGTCAGTAGACAAACACGATGAAGCCCAATAAGTGTCATTGAATCAGTTAATGAAACGCAGTGTTTTAGGCGAAGAAACACGTGTCACCTCAAGAACGCACGACTTTCTGACGTGTCATCCTACGTGGCGTTCTAAGGAGAGAATAAACAGAACTTTATATAAATAGATATTCTTATCCGGTCAACCTGGTAGCAACACACTCAATCAGCCGAGGTTCTAAAAATCGGTTTATGCGCTCTTACGTAAGCGGTAACTCGATCATATCCGAAACAATTTTTAAAAAAATCTAATTTCTACCGATTTATACGATTAAATCGATTTAAACTATTTGAAATCAGTTAAGATCAGTTAAATCGATTAAAATCGATCTAAATTAGTGTACTATGTTAATTTAAGTAATAATGTTACTATAGATCCACAAAATTATCTAATTTTCTTTATTTTACATATCTAATTTTGATAATTTATCACAATAATTTTATATTTGTATTTTAAATAAAAATACTTCATATAAATGTCATATATATATATATATAATAAATCGATAATTTGTTAATTT
Source organism: Moricandia arvensis (assembly GCA_905132765.1). NCBI lineage: Eukaryota > Viridiplantae > Streptophyta > Magnoliopsida > Brassicales > Brassicaceae > Moricandia > Moricandia arvensis. Next base: position 106,257 of record CAJHQP010000847.1, on the reverse strand, counting down.
TAAGCATCGCCTATACCTTGGCTAATCTGTCTAATCGCTAGTTCTTTATAAATCGTCTAGTTACCACCTAAGAATTTCTTGAACATGCATTCAGTGCTTCACTTTGAATTTTGTTTTAGAAAAATCATTACACTATTTGATCCCAGTTTATAATGTTTTCCAATTGGATGTTACCAAATTATTATGTAAAGTGAGTGGGACAAATCTCAAATTCAGATTTCTCATGTAGCTCAAACTTCGGAGGTAGAGAGTCTTAACACATTCTCACATCTCGTTTACCACTTGATCACAGCATGCGGATGAATACTATGTAACTAAAACTAGAAAAGTACAGGGTGAAAAATGATTATTGTCTCATTGATCCAGTCCAATTCGATCTTAAAACTTGGTTACCGAGCTTCTTCATCTTCTTATGGCGGCCATTGAATGGCACTTTGGTTTCTCTTATGGATATCATTTTATCGTGAGTCCGTGACTAAGCACTCTCTTATCGCCTTAGTACGTAGGCTTTAAAGTTCCACCCAAACGTTTTACTGAACATGCAAATATATCCCACAAAAGGATATATATACATATTTGTTTTTAGTAACAGATGGTTGGAGAAGTTTGAAGATGGTAAGAAAAAAAGTTATAGAATGTAGCAACTAGCAAACACATAAACTAAAAAACAATGATATCATCCTCTTGTTTGTCACATCAACGTGTAATACATATGCATGCAACGGTGACCGTATGTTTTATGTTTATGTTTTGCGTTCCCATTTTGTGTGTTATGATAAAATGGTTTTGATGGTGAGTTAGTTTTTAAAATTGCTGTATAATCAACGGAACCTTCCTTGGAATTGAAAGTAGGATTATTGCGTTCCCGTTATCACGACTTTTGGTAATTTTACACATTATCTTTTCTAGAATAAAGTTGACTAATATTTTCGTACGTCACATTTGTTGAAACAAGTAACCTTTACGGATCCGTATAAAGGCGGCGACCTAGTCGTGGTCCACCTCTTTTTGGTTGTCAACAGTCGTCGTCTACCTGAAGTTGCCATGTTTGATACTCCAAGTTATACTACTAGATTTAAGATTTTCTCAAACTATTTTATGGCCCCCATGTAAAAGGGAATCCCGTACTTGAAAATTCAAATGATTAATTGTCGGAGTTTTGTGAGAATAAAATTATATGACATACAAATCGATAGTTATTTTTAAGTTTTTATCACAAAAATAAATTTTAATAAAAAAATAATCGAAATAATTGTTTTTTCTAAAATTAAATATTTTTTTTAATTTTTTATTTTAAACTCAACTTCAAAAAACTTCACACCATAGTTATGAACCTTAAGTTTAGATTAATTAATTCAATGGATATAAATATATATATATTTATATCTTTTAATAAAATTTATTTTGGATATTTTTGTTTTTCAAAAACTATTTTTATGACAAAATTTTTAAAATGATTACTCTAAAGTATTTCTCTATAATATGAATTGTATGATCTAATTAATACATGGAGTAAGTTTTAAATTCAGATTGAAGTTGAATACACAATAGTAAATCCCGTGTACAACACTTTAGAAAAAGTTTAAGCAATTATTGCGAACGAATTTATTAATTATAATTTATTGAATGCGTTGAGTAAAAGTATTGTCATATTATTGACAAACATACTATTCAAATTATTCACATACATTTAATATTCCGTAGCATAAGAAATCACAATTAAATACATCACATATGTACGGATACACGACCAAACCAACTAGTATATTCTATAATATCTTATCTTCTATGTATCCTTGGGCAACAGGTAAGACTTTTCTTGATTGTTTTTAAAGAATTGAAATCTCAATCTCCACCCAAATTCGACTCATTGTTTTTTTTGGACTTATGTTCTAAAATTGGTTTAGAAGTTGTTTAAGCATTTGCTTATGAGCCAAATTATGTATAAGCAAAATAATTTTTTCAAATAGATATATTTAAAAGATTCAGTTTCGACATTTTAAAAATTGGACTTCCATCTACACAATAATCTTATACAAAATGTCTAATTACAATTTAGCGATTTTAAAACATTGCTTATATAATAGTCTATTTCTTTATGAAGAAAAACATAATATCGAATAAACAATCTCCTTGTCCATGGGATTGACATTTAATATCTTACAAGAAAAAAAAGAGAAAAAGAAAATCAAAGAATTGCGTAAAAATCTTTTGTATGAACAATGCTCAAACTTCTTTTTGATAGAAAGCCAACTAAACCGGTAATCGAACGGAACCACTAGATAAACCAATTGTATCGGTATGTCGATCTTGAACCGACGATGTTCCTACACCGTCCTTATTAACTTCATCTCTCGGCGAAGGAACCGGTGTATTCCTCCACAGAAAAGACGGGTTTCTAAGAAAATTCCACCGGTCTGCTCGAACCGAATCACCGGTTGGGCTTATTACTGTTTTGACACTACCGTTACCACCTAGCCTAATCGAACCATCGTCCCTACTCCGCCACAAAAACGACGGTGTTTTGATAAACAACCACCGGTCCGATTGAGCCCTTGACCGGTCAACCGTTTTACCACTCCTAGACCGAACCAAAACACTATTCGACCGGTTCATCTTCCAATTCGCCATTATCTTCTTCCTCAAATCATCCGGTAACCTCAACGTAAACCGCTCGGTACACTCTCCAGGTAACACCACCGAATGCCCCGTCGTGTGCGACCTCGGGAGCTTGACACGTGCAACACTCACCTCCGGTTCAGCAACCACCGTTTGCTCCTGGGACTCCAAATCAATTCCAGTCACCACTCCCGGTTCAACCGGTTCAGCGAGATTCTTCCGACAAACCGGACAAGTCACGTGACTCATTAACCACGCGTCGATACACTGAGGATGGAACACGTGATCGCACTTAGGCAACAAACGCAGCGTTTCGTGTTCCTCGAACTCGTTCAGACAGATCGCACACTCCAACGCGCCTTTACCGATCTTCTGCGTCTTGACTTCGGAGTAGGCGAAAGTCGGGAACGTCTCGATCGTCGCCGCGTCTAAGCCACGCGCCACCGTGGCGTTTGTAACTCTCCTCGCTCCTGCTCTCGGAACAACGCTGCCGTCGGCTGCGTTGGTGCAGTGGCGGATGTAGACGGTGAAGAAGCCCATGAAGAAGAGAATAGCGATCACGACCACCACGACAACAGCCATAACGGGACTTAACCTGCCGCCGTATTGGTACGGGTTGTTCGGGTCGGATTGGTTCTCTTGACCGGACGCTAGCTCGGACATGGTTAGTAGTAGAAACAGGACAAGAACTGGTAAAGCTTGATGCTTTTGATTAGGACCACCATCGAAGAAGCTCTTCATGCTTATGAATATACAAAAGGAAAGTAATTTTTTTTTAATTGGAGTTAGTTATGAGGAGAAGAATGTGAAGTTTATAGAGAAATATTATTTGAAAAGTTAGGCTTGGAGGACAAGAGAGGAGGAACGACTCAAGGAGGGTGGTGGGACCAGTTTGGGGTGTGACATCAGCAAATGTGTCTCTTACTGAGATCCACGTGGACAAAGAGACTTTTCCATTGAGGTGGCAGTGAAAGTCATATTAGTTCGGTGACTTTGAATTGGTTGGCACTTGACATGGTCTTTATTTCATTTATCAACTATATTAATGATGTTCGTTTGACACAGACGCAACTTCTTGCGTCTGCGGTTGAGATTGCAGATACGATTGCGTCAAACGCAAATTGTTATTGTTCATTTCACAGACACATGACGTAGACGCAGACGCAGGAAGTAGTCACAGACGCAGCCGCATATTGTTGTTTGTTTCGATGATGTATGACGTCAACAGTAACACAGGAAGTTGAAGTGCAATTTGAACTATCAAATCTTGAAAATAATAATGCAAGAGAGCTCGTGTTCTGTATCGGAGGAGAGAGAGCTCGAACCGGAGATGGAGAGAGATCGAGATGAGTCGTCTATGGAGGAGAAGAGAGACTTCGAGCTGCGTTAATGGACGAGAAGAGGCGATTACGTCTATAGATTAGGTATTTTTTTGTAAATATCAAAATAGGCTAAGGGTAAAACTATAAATAAGTAACTAAAACGCAGATTTATTAATTTAGTCGTCGATTTATCCAGTGTTAACAATTTATAAACGCCAGACACATCGTTCGGACGCAGTGTCAAGACGCTGATAACCACGTCAATTAAACGAATAAGATTTACGAAAAAGATAACCGCAGACGCAAGAAGCTGCGTCTACTAAAAGAACATCACTATTATATGAAAGGAATCATTTTAAAGTGGTCAATTTCATATTTTTTTTACTTTACCCTTGCACTTTCAAGTTCCATTCATAGTATTACTGAATCTCTTCACACGTCGACCAAAAAAAAAGAGAATCTGATTTTAACTTATTTATTTGAAAAGTGTAATAAGTTGCATGTTATGTTTTATAGATTACATCAACTTAAGAATAAGTTAGAGCATGTTTATTTGTCAACTCTTAACTGAGGTTTCTTAATTTTTTTTTTACTAACTTTTTTTTACTAAAAACAGAACTAATCGCGGGTCGTCGTGTATATACACAAGAAAACGTTCATTCTTTTGCATACACAAGACACATTTTTTCTTTTGTTTCATGGAGTTCACTATTTTTAATTCTTTTTTATAAAACCTAGTCTTAAGACACATTAATAAATGTGCTCTTAGTGATATTTGTTACCATGCTATATTGCTATATCCGTTCTCTTTTAATTTAATACAACCCCAAAAAAAATAATGACATTTTTTTCAAAATAATTATGTACGTAGTTCAAATAAGAAATTATAATGTTGTTTTTAACTAAGTTGTGAGGACATATTTACTACTTTTACAAATTTTCAATTATTTTATCTATGAAGTAACTTACAGTTTATATATACAGATAATTACCCAATTTTTTAATAACGGTTATACATTAATCTACAAAATTGATATAAGCAATAGCGAACCAAGAAGTATTACAAAACATAAAACATGCTGAATTTCATCAAAATAACTTGGAAAGTTACTATAAATAGTAAGAAACTTATCAATTATCACCATGAACTTGCAGTTGTTGCCACACAAGAAGGGAGGGAAAGATCATCAATTTGAAATTAGATAATCAAAATGTGATGGCGAGGACAAAACATCACTTGAATACTCCAAACTTTCAACAAACAAAAAGAACTTTCTCTTTACTAATCTTAGCCATCATCTTAGTAGGTCACACTTTGACATTCACTTCCTTCTAGAAGGCTCTTAGCCATCGCTGCTTCGTAAGTCTATCGTGATCACTACTTTCTCAAATGTGGTTTTAAACTTTTAATTATGACAAAACGCACTTTAGATAGTAGCAGGCGTGATGAGTAAATTTATTCGGCAGTTCTGTTTTTTTTTCTCTTAACCAATCACAACAAAAATCTTGTGGAATCACAATATTAAGTATATGTTCGGTCGCACCAGCTTTAGTCTCTAAAACACTGAGTGTCAATATCATATTCCATTTGAATTGGTAAAACCTAACATGTACATTCACTAATTTTAAAAGACTGTTATATATATCGAGTTTGAGTTAGGCGAGTATGAGACTATAGTTTAGGTTTATTAGAAAATCTAAAGCTAAATTATTCGTCAATCGATGCTATTTTTCTAAAGACTTAATTAGTTTTTTCGGTTTAGACATCCCCTATTAAAATCACTTGAGTTTGAGTTCTGATCACCGAGAAATTAAAATTTCAATAGCGTCAACGACATGGAACGAAGATATAGACCAAAAACATAGGTTGTTAAGGGTATGATTATTGGGGTCTCTTAAGAGTCTCTTAAAGGATGGAGGATCCACCAAAACTTTAAGAGATGTCTCTTAAATTCCTTAACTAAGAGATCCTTTTGTTTGAAAACTTGTACTATTCGCGGATTTCACTGATACGTGGCGACCCGCGATTAATTTCTTTTAATTTTTAAAAAAAAAAATTGAAAACTCCAAAAAGATTTTAAAGATAAATATGCTCTAATATGTGATTAGTAGACTCATTTCGATGATATCTTTCTATAATTAGAAAATGGATTATTTATTGTACCTTTATTTGTTTTCCTCTATTCTGCGATATTTATTAACGAAAGAAGTTAATATAATTTTAAATTTACTTATAATATTAAAAGAGATAATATTGTTATATTTTTGGGTCAACTATTATCATTCTTGTGAAACGAAAAAAAGAAAGTCGAACGAGAAACGGCTGACTTGACCTGGTCGAGGCTGGCGACCAACTGTTATTACATTGACCCAGACTTGCATGAGTGAAAAACATCACGTACTTTCTACTTGCAAAGGAGAAACGACACATCGTTTTCTATGGAGTTACGTAACTAACCACTGTTCTTCGCCATATAAAACTACGTCCGTTTTGTTCGTATGCCATGTTTATTTACTCTGTAAAGAAATAAAAAAAGACTGAGTTTTGACTTCACATGTAAAAATGATGATTGATAAATCATGGGACATTTGAATATTTTTAAAAAGGTTTCTCTTGTTCAACGTTATTGGTTAGAGTTTAAACCAATATTATCAACACTTGTACATAGCTTAAAGCATGCGATTCATACCCCCCCCCCCCATCAAGAGTCTTGAAGTAACACATATAGCGTCATGGAAAAAACTACGCAAGTGTTCTAAAGTTTGGTTATGTTACAGTCATAGAGAGATTTGTTACCATATTAGTTGTTCAAACGCTACACACAGATTCAGTAGGCATTTTTAGAGAGTTTAAAGTATATCTCATCTTAGCCTCTTGAGGATCTTTAAATGTTGGTTGCATTTGTTTGAGACAGAAAGCCATCATTGTCAAGCATGATTACATCATCGACGTTGCTTACAGTCTGCGTCGTTATTGCAAACAAATCATCTTGAAGATGTCCTAATAAGTTACTAACACATGATCACGGATATAACTTGATGCAGGGGAAGAGATGGAGCCTTTGCTAGTATGTTATTGAGGAGGCTTATAGTAGTTGTGTCTGAATAATCTGTCCTTTTTGTTGCTATATGTATATATCAAAATTAATGTATCTAAAAGATTGCATTTTCCTACTTCTTTCTCTTGTTTGCAGGTCATTGCTTAGATCTTTATGGGGATCATCTTGGAATAGAGTGTTAGAATAAATAAGCAATCCAAGTCCTACATCAGATATTAGACCAAAGAAAGACTAATATATAAGTCTAGTCCAACTCTACTTAAGGCTTGTTGGGGATAAACTTTCACATGAACAAAACCATGAGGGCTTAGGTTCAAATCGAATAATATCATACTATACTAAGCACATTTTTTAACTGTGATAAATTTACTGGAATCAAGAATCAACAACCTAGTTTCCAAAGGTTTTATGTTAAAGATAGAATGTTTCTTTGTTTCAGAGCGGTAGTCATGGTAGTTTACAAAGAGGTGTTGTACTTAACTTCAAAGGCTCAAAGCACACACATGTTGTAACCATCAGGAAGACTAGCAGTAGTCGAGAATGAAGGGCGTGTACAAGAGGATTTAACCATTGTTGTGTAAGTAGTTGTCTGCATTGCGGTTTCTATAGCATCTATTGTAGGAAACTATGTAAAAGAGTTCTTGTTGCTGCAGTGGTGTCCAAGCAGTCACGGTGGTTTACTTCAGATCAGGCTATGCTCTCTCCCACAGAGTATCTGTCAGAAACTATCTTCTGTTCCATATTGTGTCTTGGTTTTGTAAGAATGTCCCCATCATATTCTAAGCGTATATGGATTCTTTCAAGAAACAACATCTATGGAGATGATGTGATGAGAGAAAATAAACGCTGCATTTATCCTAATGCAGAGGATATTCCAAAAAGTCTCAAACATGTTCTTGGTGCTAGAAGACGTTTACCATAAAGATCAAGCAATATTAGAACTGGGGATCTACAGGGCTTACCTCAGGTACAATCTTTGATACGTGTAGGAACAAGGAGAGAGCTATAAATAAACGAGCATAATGAAGGTGGTGTTGGAGCTGGTTTTGAGGTCTTGTACAACATTTGTTTGAATTTAGATGGATCACATTCACAGTCATCTTAATTTTTTTATTCCTTTTCTTCTACTAAATTCATTTTATGAGGAGAAAGCTCTTTACAAGCTTTGTGAAATCTATAAGACAAGACTAGAGAAAGCTCTTTACAAGCATACATGCTTCTACAATTCTTCTAAAGCTTTGTGAGATGATCACTATGTTTTTGACCATGAAATGATTTCAAGAAACATAAAGATCAAGATTCCGGTAGTTTCAAGAAACCATTATACTCAAAAAGATAGAAATAATTATACATAATGGATATTATGACAATTTTCATGGCATTTTTCATAACCACCACGTTCATATCATTTGCATATCCAACTTTGGTCCAAGAAGATGTTGACCGCGAACCTTTGATCAGTTCAGGTCATGAGATGGAGACAGTGTCGACATCTTTGCAAGAATACAATTATAATATGCTCGAGAACCACTCAAAAGGCTACGCAATGTGATCTCGGAAGCTGCATGAAAAGGATGGGGCATGGTTCTATAGAATAATCCTTCTGTTTCTAAATAAGTGTCATTTTACCATTTTTTTCTTGTTTCAAAAAGTGTCACTTTACATTTACAATGCAATTTTTTCTATATAATCTCATTCTTGTCCTTTTAACTAGCCAATGGATGTTTTTAAAAATCTTTTTTATTTAAATAAACATACATTAAATAAAGGCATAGTAGTATATTTATTCATTTTCTTAATATGTGTGAAATGTGTCTAAGTGACACTTATTTAGAAACAGAGGGAGTATAAGAATGCTGTTTTTTTTTTTGATAACCGTGGGGATCCGGCGACCGAGGTCAACCGACTAGTCCCACGAAGCCCACGGCACTTCATGCATTCTTGCGATTTAACGCTAGTCCGGGTGGCCACGCGGGGTTTCGAAGCCGGGTCCGTATTGAGAAATTGTTTTGTAATCCAGGGGTTCCCCACTTCGTGGGTCAATCCCCTGAGCCCGGTCAGACAGCAGGCCAACTTCACCTGGGAGGTTTTTCCCTGAGCCCGGTCAGGCAACAGGCTAGCTTCACCCGGGAAGTTTTTCTCTGGGCCTGAAGGCCCAGTACCCACTTTATGACAAGAGCAAGCCAGTTCGCCTCAGCCTAGCATCGAACCCAGGGCTGCATCCTTTCGGACTCCAAGTCTTTGCCAGGAGAGCTAGCTCGTCCCGTCAAGTTACTCTCATCTTTGTCCAAACAAATAAGTTACTCTCATATTTATGATCCTGGCTAGGGTTTAATGTGGATTTTTAATAACGATTTGTGTATCAATTAGGTTAAGCTCTTTACCAAAAACTACAAAACATATATGCTTATTTGTTCTTTTTAGGCAGTGTTAGGTGAGATGATGAATCAGGATATGAAAAGGGATAATAATTGGATATGATCAACCATGGAATCTGGAATGTAGGCTCATAAAATTCTCACAGCAACAATTTCAATTTAGGGTGTGCTGCATTTGCGTGAAGCATTAAGGAAGAATGATGAAAACAAAGCAAATTGCATAGAAACTTGCTAAAAATTAGAATGAATTTTCACTAAATTTTCGTAATAATCGCATTGCATCAGAGAATATCATTACAACAAAACGTTCCCTCCACTAGTCGTTATTAGTTTTTTTTTTGTATAACCTTGAGTGTCCGGACAAGTCGAGCCCAAACCAACTAATCTCTAGAGTATGATCATTGACGCCAACTAAACACGGTTATTTGCAAGGAAAGTTAAATACCGTTATCGCCGGGTCATCGCCGGGTCATACATATGGATAAATTTGAATTGGCATGAATTCAAATTTAGGTCTCTAAAAAGTTTTGAAACATCATGCATCACCCAACTACACCCCCCGTTGATTAGGTCGTTGTAAGTTGTATCAAGCCTCAATGCAAATTTAATTAAGATCAACAACTTTTACTAAATCCAATTCTCACTAATCTTTCCTTATTTTGTTTTTGTTTTTTTGACATCACTTACATTTTAATAATATATTAAGAAAATCATTGCAAGCACCATGGTCCCTTATCCATACCATGTCAAGCGACCCTGATCGTAAATGTAGTTCTCATGATTCATAATAATACATTATTTTTTTGTCAGAAATAAAATAATAAGCGAACCCTATATATTTGGCGTCAAGCCATTTAATGTTAAGAAAATAAAAGTGGGGGCATCTTATTCAATAATACAGTATTCAGAACGTACGTATCAACAAAGTTTTACTATTTTGTAACATGCGTGATTAGCGCATGTGAAAGCGATATAACATATTGAATTTATAGAAACTGCATTTAACAACTTACTATAACAAAACGACGAAAACTAAAGGAAGACTTGAAAAAAAAAGAAAGAAAATGTTTAAGCGGTCCATCAATTTGGTTAGGAGATGGGTGACGCGTTATGAAAGTGACTATTATAATTATTATAAATATAGAGTTTGGTGTTCCCTTTTGTGTGTGTGCAGTGCAATGTTCTGTGTCATGGCCGGTAAGAAACATAAAGAAAACATACCTTGAAATGAACAAATGTGGTCCCTAATCCATAAAATCATAACTTGATTGTATCATTTATAGATATTTCATTTACATATGACAAGTTGATGTTTTTTTGACAAGTTGAATTGCAATGATCTATTTTTTATTTTAGCCTGCGGTTTGTTGGAAGTTGATGTATATATATTTATTCATATACTTGTAACATATATTGGGGGTATGTAGAATTTTTTTTAAATATTAAACATATCTTATCAAATATTAAACATATCTTATCAAAATGTATTAAATATAGGTTATCAAGACTGCTCATAGTTTTCATGAATTGCAAGTGAAGTGACTACATTTTAAATCGTTAAAATTGTTTTTCGTAGTGTAAAAGCAACTTCAATAGCAATTTCATTAAAATTGGTGGTAACGGCGATTACAGAGGAACGGATAGGTGAAGACGAAGTGCCAGAGGCGGAGCTTGAAGATGCTCTCGACTGAACATAGATTTAGTTGTGGTGTTGGATTTTATATGGGCTGTAGCTAGATTTTAAAGCCCACAGAAAAGCAAAGTTTCACTCTCTTCTCTCAAAAGTGGTGTTGACATGGTGATACCAAGCACTTTTATTGGTTGATTTTATAATACAACGTGGACACCTTAGCTACTGAGTATATAGAACTTTTATTATAGTAAGAATTGATTTTTTTTAAAAAAAAAATTGGCTAAGAGATAACTTTTAAGTATCTTATTTAAGAAACGATTATTAAGTTTTTTTGGTTTAAAGTTAAGAAACATCTCTTAAAAAAATTAAGAATCCCTACTAAAAATCTTCAATAAGTCCTAAAGATGTCGATTGTTGAAAGTGGCTCAAAGGCTATTATTTTCTTTATGCTCTATGTTCAATCTACTTTTGCTACGAAGTGTTATAGTTTAAACTGGAATTTTCAAAATCTGATTTCAAACTCATAAAGAAGAGGAATATTCTATAATGGATTTAAAAAGGTTTTTGTCACCAAAATAACATTCAAAAAGTGATAATAATAAATTTTATTAAAAAATGCAAATATACATTTATATTGTTTAGATTAACTAATTTTGATTTGGAGTTTAGAATTATGGATGAAATTTTTGAGATGAAATTTAAAATTAAAAAAATATTAAAATTTTTAAAATAAAAAATTTATTTGAACATCTTTTTCATTAAAATTTATTTTGCGATAAAAACTTCAAAAAATATACTCGAGAAATTTACCCTAAAGAATACGTCCCTAGAATATTCGTACCATTGGAATTATGATAGTTATGCTGCAGAGGTCACTTGGCAACACTTGTCACTTGGCAACACTTGTCACTTGTGGGCATAAAATAGACATTTTATATTTCTCTTTTATTATTTTCTGGTACAGTTTTGAGAAAGAAAATAATATCCAAATTAATTATTATTTTGAAATAGGTATTGCGGATGATGCCCTGCATTATTGGTCGCCTCTCCAAGGATAGATCTGCGCTGCATTATTGGTTGCCTCTCCATTGCTTTCGCAAAGGTTTATACTTTATAGTAACCCAAACTAGTATTTAATTAGCTATTTATATACTGTTACATATTATTAATTTTTTATTTACTCATCAACAACTCATTAACACACGCTTTTTAAGGTGTGGCCCTGGATGATAATAAAAACAGTATAAGACAACCACTAAATAATATGTAACGTATATTACTTATTTGAAATACTAAATGGACAATTTATTTTTGATCAAGACAACTTATTAAATATCTTTTAGTTTCATGCATGTGAAAATTAGTTAGATGTCAGTACATTACTTTCTACTCACCAATATTGAAGTTATTCATACTTAAAACGTGCACCAGCTTTCTACTTTTTAACCATGTAAATTAACCGAAAAATTGATGCACGTTTTTAATACTGAATAATTTAATAAAAGCAGTTGAATCATCCACGTTCAAACCTTCCTCATACTATGGCTAATTTAGAGCGGTACTTTTTTATTAATTATTAAATTGGCGTAACCCAAATTTTATGGAATGACAAATACGAATGTGCATTCTACGAATAAACCCTCTTTCTACGTATTCAAATGTACAATACATTTTCTCGATGAGTATAACATCATATATAAACTGAGTAACAATAATTATTTATTAGAATGAAAGTATTGAAATCTGAATATAAACATTGGCGGTGAACATTTACTCACGGGATAATTACATAAAAGACTAATTTATTATCAAGAAAACTAAAATAGTATTCTTTCTCGATGAGTATAATCATAATTAAACACCGAGTTCAATAATTTTTATAGTATATTACAATGAAATAAGTAACTATATACGATTTACTTCGTCGGGCTCACGAATAAGTGAAGTTTGTATTTCTTCAAGTGATAATCCTTTAGTTTCCGGAACTAGCAACCAAATAAAAACCAGTGCTGCTCCTCCAACAGCCCCGAAAATGTAAAATGTCCCTATTACATAATTTTATATTAATCAAAATTATTAAATAAAACTTATTAATATATATATATATAACATAATTTAATAAGAAGAAAAATATACCTTGACTGCTCCATTCAAACAGAAAGTTGAAAGCGTAAGTGACAACAGAACTACTTGACCATGAGGCCAATGTAACTATACTCCCTGCTGTTACTTTCATATTCATTGGAAATATCTGCACACTCACAAAGATCATACAAATGTTACCTCATTTAAAAAAAAATTGGCATACTAAAGAATATTTTCAAAAATAAAATAAAAATTGGCATACTATATATTCTACATAAAAAATAAAAGTTTGAGAGTTCATATACCTCAGACATAATTACCCAAGGGAGGCCTCCCACGCCTATTGCATAAGATGCAATATACAGCTGCAAAAACAAAGAAAATAAGATTTTAATTACGTTTTATTCGTATATGAAACCAAAAATATTTGTTTTTTTTAAATGGCAGTGTGAAAAGTAGAACAAATGTTTTACCGTAATGCATATAAACGTGAATACTGGAGTTAGTTCCGAAAGCAAATGCATTTTCTGCTCATACCATATATATACAAAACATTAATAATAGAAAAGATAACAAAAAATAATGTATATATAAACATAAAATAACCTGTAATGTGAAGGCGAGCCCAATAAGCATGCAAAATAAGCTCATCCCAGACGCTGAAGTCTATAATTTTGAGAATCAAAACCAATAATATTAAACAACTTTGTAGTTTCTATGATTGGTCTAATTAGAAAATTTAGAAAACGTGCGCACCAACAATAGGGGCCGTCTGCCCCATTTATCAACAAGAATTAGACCAATCATGGCTTTTGGTATCTGCGAATAGCCACAAACACAGTCAATGATAAGAAGTGTACAAACAAATGGAAATTCTAATTATAAAATATTAAATATAATTTCTTAGTTTATACAGGTAATGTTCTTTGAAAATGTTTGACTCAACAAAATGTCGCAAACATCACAATAGTTTCAGTAGTTGAATAAAAACTTAATTAAAAGCACATGGTTGATTTTCACAAATATGGTATAAATTAATAAAAATTATGAAAAAACAATTGTATATACTTACCACAAAGATGCCTAAGAGTGTTGACCCAATGGCCACCGAAAAACCTGTTTCAGCCAAAAGCTAATTATTAAAGCAAAAGAGAACTCATGGCAAATAATGATATAACTTGTCTCTCCACATCATAAAAAATAAATAATAATTTGATTATATGATAGTGTGTGTATATATATATATATGTGTGTAATTAGTCTTACCAGATTTTCTAAAAATTGTGTTTGCATAACTTAATACAGCAGTACTTCCAGAGAATTGTTGTATTAACATCAGCCCGATTCCTACCTGAAGAATAACAATGCATGCCCGTGCAAATAAATACGAAAACTATAGTCTAGAAATTAATTTACATACTTAATTTTACAACATATATTTAAAACTGTACCACGAGAGTGTGTCTATACTTTCTCTGAAACAATTCACTGAAACTCGACTTTGAATCACTTTCTAGCATTTTGTTCAAAACCTGAAAACAAAAACAACATTAAATTCAGGCTCTTGCTCTCATTATCTTTTTCTCAATGAATATTATATATATTTAGAAAGATAAAAATTATATTTAAAAGTATATATTATAAGGTAAAACTCACTTGAATCTCTGAGGCTTCACGTGAGATATCAGCATCTCTCCCTCTAAGCCGAAGCAGTGAATTTTCAAGTTCTTTATCAGTACGAGCTTTTGCCTTTAAAATTGAAATAGTTTAATTAAAGTTCATGGTTAGTAAACTATGTAACGGGGTTTCTTACAAAATATACCAAAAAAAAGATTAACCAACCAGCCATCTTGGGGACTCTGGTACGAAGAACAAACCGATTCCTTGAATGACGCAGGGTAAAGCACCTAAACCGATAAAATATTAGATTTCTACACTTACTATATACAATTTTCTTACGTATTTAAACATCACTTCCATGTTGATTATGAAATAATAATTAGTTTTACCTAGTAAAGCCATCATCCTCCAGTTGATAAAATTCCCACAAAAATAAACCATGGCGAGTCCAGAGTTTTGAAGAAGCTACAATAATTACTCACACGGGAATTCAAAAGGATCAATACACTCACAGGAAAGCCACATAGACTTGGGGTATTTTGATTGAAACTTTCAGATTATACAAAGTCATACTAGTATCATATTAAGTTTCATTAGTTTAAACCAATTAAATTAATAAATATTTTTAAACGCAAAAAAAAACTAAATTTCTGGTGAAATACTTTTTGAATTCTTTTAACACTTTTATATTTTTAGAGAACGCATATATATATATATATATATAATTCCACAATGCCAAAATGTTTTTTTTTCAAAACAAATTATCATAATTTGTTAATGTCGGTGAGAAAATCTATTAAACTGAAGCCAACTTTTATTTTGGTTTGGTTGATTTTGAAAAATAAATAAATACCTGGTTTGAAAAGGTAAATGTGCCACGAACATGTTTTGGCGTAATTTCTGCTATGTAGACAGGTACCTGCTTTGTATTAATATCCATCATAAGTAGTTTTGAAAAAAATATATACAAATTAAATAAATAGATAACTTGGTAAGGTTATATATATATATATATATACTAATAATAGTTAACAAGGTAATTACCACATAGCTAATCAAGCCGAGTCCTATCCCTGAAGAGAATCTTCCGATGTTCAGCCACAACACATCCTTTTATGTTCCATTCATGCATACCAGAAGAAGAATATACTATTTAATTGTTGGTTTATTTAACCATAAGATAAATTGTTTTGATTTTTTTTTCAAGAAATAATGATCTTATGACCCATATGTCTGTGATGAGAAATATTTTAATACCTTAGCGAAAGCGATGCACAGCCAACCAGTGATGCAGAGTATATCGGAGACCCACATCGTCTTAAAATAAAAAATAAAAAATGTAATTGGTAGCACATACAAATATACATTTCTAGTAGGAAATAAAGTTTCCTTTCTTTATATCCTTATAATATTTTTTTATTTCTTTCTTAAATGGGTAATTTGATTATCAAATCCTACCAAATAAAAATTATAAGATTATGAAAAGGTAAAAAATGTAATTACTCCTTTTCTTCCAAGCATGATGGCCATTTTACCGCTGAACAGCGCTCCGAACGTTGCTCCCAACGTCGAGAACGAACCAAACGCTGAAAACTGAAAAAGAAATAATTAAAAATATTTAATATTAAAAAAAATGGTAAATCATTCTTTAGAGAGAATGTAAAAGTCTCGAGGCTACGCATGTGTGAAAATTTGGTGTGATGTGAATACGAACTCGTGTCCATTTAGAGATCCACAAAACGCCTTAACCATCCAACCATAGATGCGTGGTTAAAATACTTATACTTAATATTAATGAAAATTTATATTGCAAAAGTTGATGAGTAGATTTGTTTTAGTGGGATTTATCAGAATAAGTCGTCTGATTGAACGGTACATAATAAACTCAGAAAAGGAATGGTTGATATCTTACAAATATTTTTGTACAATATTCTTATATGAATTATAAAGTAAAAGCAATTTTTTTAAACACCTATTGTCGTAGACGAGAGTATGGCCGGTTGGGCACCATAGATAGATATATTAAATAAATTCATACGTAAGGATATTATTATATATACTGTTTCTTTTACAGGGCTTATATTATCATGATTACAATTTTGCTTTGAAATAATGATTACCATATTTTAAAGGTAAAAATTAAGGAAGTTAACCCAAAAAAACAAAAACAGAAGAGGATTTTAATGGAAGTGAACCAAACGTAAAAAAAAAACTTCACCAATTGGGATATATATATATATATTTTTTGTTAGTTAACCTGATCCAATTGTACTTATATGAAAACGTGTTAACCTGATCCAAGTGTACTTATATACATAAGTCAAACTATCTCTGCTGCTAATCTAGAGTTTATGATTGGTTTCATTTTAATATTTGTTTATAGAAATTAAGAGAAAAATAAAATAAAAGAGAGACATACTTGTGCGATAGAAAGACCCATATCTTTTATCATTCCTTCCTCAGCACCTGAAGTATAACCAACCTACAAAAAAAGAAAAAAGACTTTAAGAGTTTACCTTACTGTAATTTTGGTTTCACAAACACTGTTAAGTTTAGCTTAAGTATAATATTTGTTTTGGGATTAAATATATTTTTGATAAAAAAAAGAAAAGAGGGAAAGTAAAAGAAACTAACAGAAACTCCAAAGGAGAAGGAGCCACAGACGGCTACGAAAGTGCTGAGTAAAACACATGCAGTAACACGACAGCTTGAAGCGTCGTTTTGGTTCTTGAGCTTTAAAAGCCCTTCTTCTATGCTGCTTTCTTCTTTCACAGCCACCATCTTAAGCTCATGCAGAAAGGATAAGAAAGACAATCTCTGGTGAACCAGAGAGAGAGAGAGAGAGAGAGAGAGAGAGTAATAAGAAAAAGATGATAGAGAGAGAGTGTGTGCTCTGTTTTTGTCAAAGTGGGCTTCCTATATAAGGGAGGGTGTGGTCACAAAGTATTATTCTGATTTTTTACTCTCTTTTTCTACTCTTAAAATGGCTGGATTAGAACGCTGATGCAATGGTGATAATATTTTTGAAAATTTTGTTAAAAGAAAATTCGAGTCTATCCAATTTTTTTTAATGATTTTATTCAGCTATTCTTATTGGTGAAAAATACATATGACCTTTTTTGGTTCTTATCATTATATAATGATACATGCGTCTTATTCTGAAGTATTGTTGACGTGTTTGGCTCAATATCAAAGACTTTCTATTTTTATGTACATACTTAATAAAACCACACAATATAGGCCATATTTACATATTTACATCTAAGCAACACAACATAGGTTTTTTAGATATTAGAAAAATAATTTTAAATTAACAATCCATCATGGGTTTTGTATATGTTACAGACCCTTTTCTGTATCCATTCTAACAAATAAAAACAGGTATTTTTTATTTTATTTTATGTAATTGTATACCGATAGATTTTATGACACTACTAAAAGTGTCCTGAACCTTAGGAGAACCATTGCACTAATCTAGAAGATTCTCTTTTTAAATTTGGTTAGGCTTCATTTAGCACTCAGATCTAACCAAAATCATTTTGTACACACTACTTATATCGATTTATCAGTCAATTAAATGTATAGAATAATAACGACCCATTCATCAGACGTCAAAACCATGCCATTATAGAGTGGATTAAATAATATTGCATGAATACACAATATTTTCGTCTACGTACTGTTGTAGTTATAAAGTAAAATTAGTTAAATGTCTACTTCTCATTTTCATTTTACTTTTAAATTATTACTCTCTGCATATTAATTAGTGTTCATATGATGCAATGTTTTCTTATTGGTTGCTAATACTATTATTTAATCTTATTTCTACTAATTTAAGGTTTTTAATGATTAATCAATTTAATGTTGTCGTGTTGACGCCATATTATGAATTTAAAGAACCTTGGTAGGATGTTAGAGCATCCACAACGGTGAAATCCACCGGGGATCCTTAACTATTTACAATTTTTTTTTTCATTTTCAGATTATTAAAAAAAAAAATCAACTAATCGCGGGTCGCCACATGTCGCGGAGACCCACAAACAGTGTAAAGACTCTCTAAGGATCGATCCTTATGGAGGGATTTTAAGTATCGAATTCTTAAATATTTATAGAATCTACTGATTATTTAATTATTTTTTCCTAAGGACTACTCCTTTAAAATTTTCCGTTGTGCCCTGCCCATCTAGGAATGGTAACGCGCTAATGGTTGGCCTTTCAACTATTCAGTCATGCTGCTTATTTCATTTATGAAATATCCGAAGATTAAATATAACCGAGGGCAAAGGCAAATTAACGATATAGAATTTGTATTTCGTACGGCCAAACGACAACATTAAATACTTTGATCTTTTGTAACATAAAATCATATCATAAAATAATTATTTACATTTTCTTTCTGCCGTATAAAAAAAGTTTGATTTCCCTCCAACCACCGCCTATACGATGTAATGACAGATTAGTTTAAGTATACCCAAACTAACAATTAATACTATTTTGCTATGTTATACAAAATTATTTTTTCTATATTTTATTCTAAGCCAACTTCTTATTGACAGCAACTAGTTATAGTCCAACTTGTTTTTTTTGTCACAATTGTTGTTGTCAACTTGTTATCGAAAATTGCCAAAAATACCACTTTTCATGTTTACTTTAATCACTTTTACCTTTAATTTTTTAAGAGAAAAAACATACTTATAACTCTTAGATTAATTAATCTAAAATTTAGGGTTTAGAGTTGAAATGTGGGATAGAGTGGAATAGGGTTTAAGAATGTAAAATTTAGTATTCTAATTTTTTTTTTTAAATTACCACTTAAAAAATGTTATTTATGAAATTTCTATTTAATGAAAGTAAAAATGAAAAGTGGTACAAATAATATGGTAAACATGAAAAATTTCCCTTGTTATCTGACATTAAAATCATGTGTATATAATTTTTTTTGGAAAAAAGTATCAAATATTTGCTTTGAATCGAAACCACTAACTATATTAGTTCAAATAGAGCCATTGATAGTTTGAACTGCATTCTAATCCGTTTTATCCCTAATAATTGTTCAAACCGACAATTCTAGTTTAACTTTTGGTATCTTTCAAGAAGGGGTTAACTGATAGGTGCTTTAGATGTTGTGAACAGCCACTATTTCTTTCTAAAACTTTGCTATATATCAATCATGTTATCCTTGAAAAAAAACTACAACCAAAAACTTGAACAAGAAAATATGTTAACTCTGTAAATTATTATTTCTACATTTTATTAAATGGTTTGAAAATCGTTGGAACTGCATTTTTTTCAGAAATGGCTGTTTTTTTTTTGCTTAAAAAGTTAGATTAAAATGTTGCGTTTGTGGTCTTACTCCATTTTTTGTCGGCTGTCCACTTTCCAATCACTAGACAAAAAGAAATATAGAGTGATGCTTCTAGTAAATCAGTATGGACGATGACAAAAAGCTAGATGCGAGTAAACAAGAGGAGTCACGTTACCAATGAGATTTGGCGACCTCTCTTGACCCACGTTTTGGTCCCCCACAATTATAACTTTCCCTATGTCTACATATGGATCGAAATTAAATGATGAAAACTGTTTTTACTGGAAAAAAGAAAAAAAGTTTTAACTTAAAAAAAAAAGGTTTTAACTTTTAAGACCAGTTAGTTAGGAAAGCGTTTAGAGCCCATGTGGGATATCTTGTAGTGGGTAAGTTTACGCACGCACTTAAAACATACCTAAGAGCATCATTATCCGGGGTCCTTAAAGGGGTTTCTTAAGGCATGAGACCCATGAACAGTGTAAGGATCGGTTACAAAAACTATAAGTTAAGAACCGGTTTTTAAGAGTTTCTTACACTGTTCACGGGCCCCACTGACACGTGTCAACTCGCGATTGATTAACTTTAAAAAAAAAAAAAAAAAACTAAGAAACCCATGGGATTTCTTAGGGTTAATGATTCTCTAACTAGTCAGATAATTGAATGAAAGCAGTAGATGATTAGCTTCCACAGATATTTTATGTTTTTTTAGCACAGATATTTTATGTTTTTTTTTTCAAGAAAGGGCTTAAGATATTTTATGTTACAGATAACCTATATGAATTTGATTAAAATAGATTTTAAACACTCATATGAATATGATATGTTTGTGACATTTTCGTAAGTAAAATATTCTCTTTTGCTTATCCACTTACTTGAAGTGCGGCAAAAGAGTTTGTACTTACTGACCAGCAAGATTCATTGAATATTTTAATTGATGTAAATTAAGATAAAATAACAACGCATCTATTAAAGTGATGTTAAAAAGAAATCTACTTATATATTTTTTTGTTAGCATCAGTTTTTTATTGATATAAAATATATATCATTTTAACAAGCGATGTTAACCAAAATAATAAATGCATCAATTGTTAAATTGATATAAATCTAAATAAAAATATCAGTTGTGTTAAACCGATACAAATTCATATAAATTATATCATTTTGTTGAATTGATGTTAATTTAATTAATAAAAACATCACTTGTTCTAACTGATTAAAAAATTATATATATTTGTATCATTTCTGAATAAGTAATCTATAGTTATATCATTTATTTTTGTGATGCAATTTAAGTGATACAATTGAATGATTTTTTTGTAGTGACGTTTGGCCAGAAATAATATAGAAAAATACAAAAATAGTTTGCAAAACGAAAAATAATCAAAATAAATTTTATTAAATAGTGTAAATATACATTTATACTTTTAAGATTAATTAGTTTAAAGTTTAGAATTATGGATTAGAGTTTTGAGGTAAATTTATAATTTTTAAAAATAAAAAAAAATATTAAAAATTTTAAAATAAAAAACTATTTTAGTAATTTTATTTTTTGAATGCTATTTTGGTGACAAAAACTTTTTTTTAAAAAAATATTTAAGAGAATTGCCCTAAAATATATATACTTTATATGAAAATTATAAATCAAATAGCCTATAAATTAGTATAAACTAACTTGTTTTACAGTTACAAAATATATTATTAGTTTGCTTCTTGGTTTGGTCAAAATTGTTAAAATCAAATTTCTAATGTTTTTACTTCTTTTTTTTAATCTAGAATGAATGATTGAAATCCTGCATTTTTCAGTTTCTGTTTTGAATGATAAAATGAATTAATGAATTAGAGTATACAACTATACATTGAACCTAGTCAGAAAAAGGGTCCTCGCAGGTACCTTTGTTTAGGTATAACTTCAAAAGTAAAACATAGAGGCATTAAATTTGTTGTTCTTGAAACGTGATGAAATGTATGAATATTTAATAGACATTGAATTTTCAGCATCTGTATATACGGCCATAACCCATAAACCTAAGCATTGATTGTGTAAAAAAAGAAGAAGCATAAAAGGCCTGGATTTTAAATCAATAAAATATGTTACTAGTCACTACTGTGAATTATAATTATAATATATAAATTTAATATTTCCAAATTACGATACATCTTTGAATTTAAATGTTTTTTCTTCGAATTGTCCATTTAGAATCGTGTGTGATGAAAAGCTTTTTTCGATTTTGTGAGGTTAAATGACAAAGCATTTTATGTGATTGTTGTACGTTTAAGAAGAAACTTTATTTTTTTTTTAAACTTAGGAGTTGAGGACGATATAAAACGACAGAAAACCCCAGAAAAATATGTGATTGTTAATTGTTATTACTGGTTCAATGAGCCACGACTTTTATTTTAGGCTTTTTAACTAAAAAGTCTATCTAAGATGTTTTATGTGATTGTTATTGCCAATTATTGCTAGTTCAATGGGTCACAATTTTTATTGTGATCTTTTTCCTTTCGTATTTGTGGTTCTGCTATTTTTCTCTCGTAACATTTTTTTTTTTGATAACTCAGGTCTCCGGACACTATTTGGGCGTCCGACTATCCACCCGAAGGCGGTCCTGGGGGCCAAACGGAAACCATGTTAAATCAGCTGTGGCCAGCACTCGAAGTCGGGTGGCGGGCACCTCAGCCGAGGTTCCATTACCACCAGTCCACAAGCGCTGGTTTTTCTCTCGTAACATTATTTAAAAAAAAAAACTCTCATCAATCTTTCTTCTCCTCTAAAGGAGTTATCACTTCCAAAACGCATTTTTTTCTCTCGTAACATGTTAATTGATCACAGGAAACTCCAGTAACCTCTATTTTGTTTCATCTTCGTATATTAAGCTACTTTAAATGTGCATATAATATAGTAGTTGTATTAAACTTAGAAACTCTCTTTTGATGTAAAATAATATTTGATCTACAGATCGACACTTGTTTCCGCTAACGGATTTCTTTTTGTGGTGGCGATTTTTGGTGTATTTTCAATGGAATTCGGAGTTCTCCGGTCTTGATTGAAATAAATATCTCCTATCACTTTTGATTAGATGGGTGATAGCTCTCAGTAATTTGTACAAACTTCAACTTGCCTTTTCTAAGTCAGAATTCTCTGAGCTTGAAGAGGGTAACGTAGCGCCCACTTAGACCGTTAGTCCTTAGAGGAGCGGCAAAAGATCTCTGGACTGAACTATGCCAGAGACATATGAGCGTTCCTTTTAGCCAGCTGACGAGGAAAGATGGCGATCAAGGAGAAGTTACCAAAGCTGGTATCGGTGCTTAGAGCATATTTGCTCCTTTTGGATCTTCAACTTATTGTCTAATAAATCAAGAGCTCTTGGCCTAGTGGTAATGGAACTCCAGCTGGAGTGTCTGCCATGGGTTTGAGTCGTTTTGGCCATCTTCCCGCCTATAACCGTGCGTGTCCGGATAGAAGATCTCGTGGGGATTAATCTAGGCTTACCGCCAGAGATCCCCCACAATTCTCAATCATTTCTCTTCTTTACTCTGTTTTTTTACAAGAGAAATAAACAAATGAGTCTTTCTCGATGTGTATAACATCATAAACCATGAAAAAAAATAGAGACAACTCTTTCTTGTTGCGTATAACATCATAAACCATGAGTTCAATAAATTTATATATTACAATGAAAAAAGTAGATATTTCAGTCTACATATGATTTATTTCGTTGGGCTGACGAGTAAGCGAAGTTTATATTTCTTCAAGTGCTAATCCTTTCGTTTCCGGAACTAGCAACCAAATAAAAATCAATGCTGCTCCTGCGATAGCTCCGAATATGTAAAATGTTCCTATGCATAATTTATTAATCAAAGTTAAAAAATAAAACTCTCTATAAAAGTCAATATATATTTATATATATATAGATTATTTGACCAAAAATAATTAATATCAATCAAAATTAATCTATAACCTAATTGAAAACTAAAGTAGAAGAATATCTCCTCTACATTTATAAATTGAAGCACTTATATAGGTTATGCAGAGTATGCATACTCCAACATTCAACATGGAACGTTGGAATTGTTTGTCAGGAGTTGATAATAAGGATTCATGATCCATGAGAATGACAAAACTTCTCCAAAAAATAAAAGCAATAGCGAGGTTAAAAATAGAATTTAGTCTCAGAAACTTTCTATCATCTACATACTTTTAACAAACAACTCATCAGTAGTAACATTACCTTAGATGTCTAGGTCATTTCATAGAGAGTTATGTTTTATTGATCGTTCTATTTTGATCTTTTAACCGATCACCGACTAATAGAAGAACCACCGACTAATAGAATTACCATTTGATGTAAAAATAATAATAATTGAAACAACAAGAAAATTGGATATAAAGGACAAAGAAAAAAAAGTACCTTGAGTACTCCATTCGAATAGAAAGTTGAAAGCGTAAGTGACGATAGAACTACTTGACCATGAGGCCAATGTAACTATACTCCCTGCTGTTACTTTCATATTCATTGGAAATATCTATACATTACAAAAAAATATGCAATTTATTACTTCAATTAACCAAAAAATGGCATACTATCTTGTACATAAAAAATAAAAGTTTGAGAGTTCAGGTACCTCAGACATAATTACCCAAGGGAGGCCTCCTACTCCTATTGCATAGGATGCAAGATACAGCTGCAAAGAAAGAAAACAAAATTTTAATTACGTTATTTGTTTAAGAAACCAAAAATCTTTTTTTTTTTAAAAATGTGAAAGTAGAGCAGATGTTTTACCATAAGGCATATAAACGTGAATACTGGAGTTAGTTCCGAAAGCAATTGCATTTTCTGCTTATACCAAATATACAAAAGATTAGTTAGTAATCGAAATTAAAATAATATATATATACACATATATAATTAAACGTAAAATAACCCGTAATGTGAAGGCGAGCCCAATAAACATGCAAGTTATGCTCATCCCACAAGCTGACGTCTATAATTTTCAGAATCAAAAGATTAAGATCCAATATTAAACAACGCTGAGTTTCTATGATAAATGAAATTATTGGTCTAGTTAGAACATTAAGAAAACATGCTCACCAACAAGATGGGGCGTCTGCCCCATTTATCAACAAAAATTAGACCAATCATGGCTTTTGGTACCTGGGAATAGCCACAAACACCATTCAATGCCAAGAAGATTAAAAAGAAATGGAAATTCTAGTCATGAAAATAATAAAAATGAATTGTTACTTATAAAGTTCTTTTAAGGAAAATTTGATTAAAAATGTCGCAAATATCACAATAGCTTTTTTTGAACTATAACATCACAGTAGGTCAGTGTTGGGCCCAAATACGGTCCGCTAGCTGGAGCTGTTTCAGCTAAACAATTAGAGGTGACGATGGGCCGAAATAGGTCCACCGGGACCTGAATCCTAAACGAGAAGAGATGACGAAGCTAACCTGGAACCGGGAGCTGATCTACTCAAATTGCGGATGAGGAGGCGCAGGACCCGGTCAAGCAGAGTTCGTTGCGAATTCCTAAATCTGAGGAGGAAATCTCGGAAGTCGATCAACCAACAATCACATGAAGCTAAAAACTATATAAGAGGATGAACAAGAAGGAAAGAGTGGAGGATCGAGACAGACTATCTCTTAAACATTTCTATCTTTGTAATCATTAAAGCACATTTTGTAACCAATCCTTTATCAGAATCATCAATACAATAACATTTATCTTTCAAGTTCTTACGGGATTCAGCCCGCGTTATCTTTCCCTAATCTTAACCTGATCTTAAATCAGGAGGTGAGTTTATTCCCTCACAATTGGCGCCGTCTGTGGGAACGAGATAATCGAATCCTTTACTCCGTAACTTGAGAATGAATCCATCCAACCAGGCCACGAGCCCATCTATCTCTGATCCCATGATCCAGATCGACGGCTCACCAAACAG
Organism: Moricandia arvensis; assembly: GCA_905132765.1. Classification (NCBI taxonomy): domain Eukaryota; kingdom Viridiplantae; phylum Streptophyta; class Magnoliopsida; order Brassicales; family Brassicaceae; genus Moricandia; species Moricandia arvensis. The sequence goes on along the minus strand of CAJHQP010000847.1, from coordinate 80,292 downwards.
GAGAGATTCAGATCCCCAGAATCCAGAACCTCGATCCGCCGATCACCGTTCCGAGCAACAGCCTCCGGCCAACGCTCAACCGGACCAAACAGGAATGACCAACCCAAGGTCTTCCGGAGGGAACAACTCGGGGGTCACACACCCTGAAAACCCGCAGCGTCAACCCGTTCAGAATCATTCGGAGGCTCAGCTATCTGAGATACGTCGAATGATGGTACAACTGGTAGAAAGAGCTCAGGATAATGAGCGCTCGTTGCAGCAGCTAACTGCTCGACAGCAACGGTTCGAGGAAGAGACTAGATCTCTAACCGAGACGACTCAGCTGTCACAACGACAAGGATCGGGAGTCACCTTCCGAGACAGACTGACCGAATCTACCTTCCCTCGCGGACGCCTGGATTTTTCCCCAAACAGCACTGCTCGTGATGGGCAAGAGCATGTTCCCCCGACACCTCATACTGGGATAACCCCAATATTCAGTCCACCTGTAACTAGCGCTATGGGAAATAACGTAGCAACGACAAGCTCTGCACCCAATAGGGTTCACGAACAGAGCACACGATTAGCGCCTCCACCACCAGTTTTCAGGTCTGGAGAAGGAATGCTTTTCCCTCCCAGGGGGAGAACACCGGCTTCAGCCCACCAAAACGGGAACGAAGTCCCTAATCGAGACAGCCACCCGAGGACGGAAGCTGATCCTACAGCTCACCCCCCAGGTCGCGTCCCTCGAAGTGGCCCCAGAGTTAGCGAGCCATTTAGCTTACCTAACGCTTGGGAAAACGACGACGCTCGACTCCATCAAGAATTTCCTCATCAAATTCATCTCGACGACCCAACCGTCCTTCCCCTAGAAGGGCCTGAGGCTATCCGCCGGTACATGGAGCAAACTCACGCAGCTCTCTAGAAGTTGAAGGCTCAAGTACACAAAGCAACGAGCTCAGCTCCCGAAATCGAGAGCTTGATTGAGGAAACCCGCGGAACCCCATTCACAAACAAAATCGCTAAATTTCACATAAGAGATACCCGAAAAATTAAGATCCATGAATATAACGGGACCTCAAGAGAAGAATGCGAAGCAGGTTACTGCAAAACTTTTGCTGAGAACCTGGTCGGAACAGCCCTCGAATGGTTTTTAAGCCTCGAGCCGAACTCAATAGATAACTTCAACCAGCTCACCAACGCTTTCATGAAGCAATACTCAACCCATATCCTCAAGCAAGCTTCCGAGGCTGACCTCTGGAAAATCAGGCAAGGAATGGGAGATTCATTACGAACCTACATCGAGAAATTCAGAGCGGTCCGAACTAAGCTCTCGAACCCCAACGATCAAGTTGCCATCGAAACCCTTAGAAGAGGCCTCTGGTACAAATCAGAATTCTGGTCCGAGCTAACGCTTAACCCTCCCCCAACTATCGATGATGCTCTTCACAAAGCATCAAGATACGTTACTTTGGAGGAGGAAACAGCTGCGTTGGATAAAATCCATAAGAAATCCCAGAATCACCCGAAAGGCGAAACCCCGGAAGCAAAAGGACCCTCTACAAGAGGGAACTCCCGAAACAATCAGACCCAGGGAGAACATTCTTATGCTGTCGAGGAAGTCCAACAGGAAAAACCCGTTGCCGCGACAAGCAAAACCCCCTGGTCAAAAGGCTACGACGAGAACAAACACTGCTCGTACCATGACCGAAAAGGACATTCAACCGAGGAATGCTGGGACCTCCAACGACAATTGGCAGCTAAATTCGTAGCTGGGGAACTAAAAAACATGGAACTCAAAAAACCACTTCCTCACCAGAAAAGAGGTCATAGAGACACCTCTCCAAAACGTGAAAGGTCACCTGAGAAGGAGACAGACTCGCCACCACCAGCTCCCAAGAAAAGAGTTGACATGATTCTTGGGAAATTTCCCCAAGGGAAGAGTCTACATATCGAGGCCCTCATGAGCAAACCACCGCCTCATTCGAGCCCCAGCCCGAGAGTGGATTATATCCTCGGAGGCTCCGACATATGTCGAGACTCAGTTAATTCAATCAAGAGTCATGTGCGGAAGGCTATTTCTAATACTCAGTCTAAGCCTCCCAATCCCGAATCCAATACTAAGATTTCTTTCTGGGAAAGCGAGACATCAGATCTCGACAGACCTCACGATGACGCCCTAATCGTCACCCTGAACATAGCAGGTTACGAGGTGCCTAAACTAATGATTGACACCGGAAGCTCGGTCGACCTTATCTTCTATAACGCCCTGAAAGGAATGGAAATAGATGACTATGAAATTATTGGTCAGAAAGCTAACCTCGTAGGCTTCTCCGGGGAAACAGTCACCCCGTTGGGAACTATCAAGCTCCCGGTCATAGCTGGAGGGATCATGAAAATGACCAATTTCGTGGTCATCGATTAGCCCTCTCCATTCCATGCGATCCTAGGAAGACCCTGGATCCACAAGATGAAGGCAGTAGCCTCCACTTATCACCAATGCGTGAAATTTCCAACACCTGACGGAATAACTACCGTACGGGGTAGCCAGAAGATCTCCAGGATCTGTTACTTGGGAGGATTCAGAATCCTCAAAGAGTCACCCCAATAGCAATTACAGATCCGGGAAGGCCGAGAAATGCAACAGAATATTCGAGGTCCCCCTAGGAACCTAACCGAACAAGTTTGCATTGACGACTCGGATCCCGAGAAACGCGTGAGCATCGGTTCAGAGCTCCCACTTGAAACTAAAAGGGAACTCATAGACTTCCTAAAAGGTAATGTGGGAACCTTTGCATGGGCTATCAGCGACATGAAGGGAATAGACGCAAGCGTCACCACTCATAAGCTCAATGTAGACCCAACTTTCAAACCGATCAAGCAAAAACGTCGCAAGCTAGGCCCAGAAAAACCCAAGCCGTAAATGACGAAGTTGACCGACTAACAAAAGCTGGGTCCATTCGAGAGGTCCAATACCCCGACTGGCTAGCTAACCCGGTGGTGGTAAAAAAGAAAAATGGGAAATGGAGGATCTGCGTAGATTTTACCGACCTAAACAAGGCCTGTCCTAAAGACAACTTCCCCTTACCTCATATCGATCGATTGGTTGAAGCTACAGCCGGCCACCAGCTTTTATATTTTATGGACGCCTTCTCAGGATACAATCAGATCATGATGGACCCCGAAGATCAAGAAAAAACTGCGTTTATAACCGAACGGGGAACCTATTGTTACAAGGTCATGCCGTTCGGCCTAAAGAACGCGGGATCTACCTACCAAAGGCTTGTGAACAAGATGTTTGCTGGACAACTCGGGAAAACAATGGAAGTTTACATCGACGATATGCTGGTTAAGTCATCGGCTGGCGAAAACCACATTTCTCACCTAAAAGAATGCTTCGAAATCCTCAACAAATACGATATGAAGCTCAATCCCGCGAAATGTACATTCGGGGTACCTTCGGGGGAATTCCTCGGCTATCTCGTAACCGAAAGAGGCATTGAGGCCAACCCAAAACAGATAGCTACCTTTCTGGAAATGCCATCACCTAAGACAACCAGAGAAGTGCAAAGGCTAACTGGACGAATCGCTGCGCTAAATCGATTCATATCCAGATCTACCGATAAATGCCTCCCGTTCTATATAAACTCCTTAAAAATAATAAGAAGTTCTTGTGGGACGAGAAGTGCGACGAAGCATTTAAACAATTAAAAGCTTACCTCACCGAACCTCCAATCCTGTCCAAACCTGTAACAGGGGAACCGCTATACTTGTACCTCGCCGTGTCAGCCGCCGCAGTGAGCGGAGTACTAGTACGAGAAGAGCAAAACGAACAAAGACCCGTCTACTATACCAGCAAAAGCTTAATAGATGCTGAAACAAGATACCCTGTAATGGAAAAATTAGCTCTGGCTGTAGTAACAGCCGCTAGGAAACTACGACCTTATTTCCAATCGCACTCGATCCTCGTAATGACTTCGCAGCCACTACGTACAATTTTACACAGTCCTAGTCAATCAGGACGGTTAGCCAAATGGGCCATAGAGCTGAGTGAATAAGATATCGAGTATAGACCTCGAGCAGCTGCGAAAGCTCAGGTCCTTGCCGATTTCGTCATCGAGCTAGCATCCGAACAGCTCGATCTCGAAATAGAATCCCCAAAATGGAGCCTATATGTCGACGGAGCCTCGTCAAAACAAGGCTCCGGAATCGGTCTCAGACTGACTTCGTCAGCCGGAGAAACCATCGAACAATCATACAGGCTCGGATTCAATGCTTCAAACAACGAAGCTGAATATGAAGCGCTAATCGCAGGATTAAAACTTGCTCTAAGCCTCGGAATCCAAGAATTAAACGCTTACACCGATTCACAGCTGGTAGCTAGCCAGTTCCATGGCGAATACGAAACAAGGGATGAAAGAATGGAGGCATACCTTGAAGTCGTCCAAAGCCTTACCAAGCAATTGGCCAAGTTTGAGCTAACAAGAATCCCACGAGGAGAGAACTCCTCAGCAGTCGCGTTAGCATCCTTGGCTTCTACATCAGACCCCCTTGTAAAACGGATTATACCTGTGGAAGGTATCGAAAAAACCAGCATCGACATAGCTACTAAAGCTGAAATCGACAGTAAGCCGACAGAGGATAACTATCCCAAAACAATGACAGACCAAGTCATCACGACATTCTGGTTCCCAAAAATCAAAACTCGCAAATTAAAAAAATACACCTCCGGGGGCACGATCCAGACTTCAGACTCACTCGTCTATACAGCCGATATCTCCAAAACTGGAAATCCTTCCAACCTTGGAGATACCTCCGGGGGCACAATCCATACTCCCGACAACAATAACGGACCTGAAGATATTTCTCGGGATCCAAACCCTTGGGAACCTGAACCTGAACAAGAACCTCCCATATCTCTTCACGAAAAAATCATGAGAAGGGAAGATTGGAGAACACCGATTATGCAGTATATTTCGGAGGGCAAGGTCCCCCCCAGAAATGGGAGGCTCGAAAACTTAAAGCGATAAGCGCAAGATACTGCATAACGGGATTATCCCTTTACAAAAGAAGCGTGTCGGGACCTTACCTAAAATGCATCCACGGTCTCGACGCCATCCAACTCATGAAAGAGATGCACGATGGTTCCTGTGGAAACCATGCTGGCGGTAGAGCATTAGCCACCCGAATAAAAAGACAAGGCTATTTCTGGCCTACCATCATCGCTGATTGCGAAATCTATTCGTCACAATGTGACAAATGCCAACGGCATGCGCCGATTATACACCAACCTACCGAAAAATTGTCCTCGATTTCCGCGCCATACCCATTCATGAGATGGTCCATGGACATCATAGGGCCACTGGTGAAATCAGGAAAAGGGCAACAGAAGCTACGCTACGTGCTAGTCTTAACTGATTATTTCACGAAATGGATAGAGGCCGAAGCTTTCCAACAAGTAACTAGGGTCGAAACCGAACGACTCATATGGAGAGACATCATCTGCCGCCACGGCGTCCCACACGAAATCGTAACTGATAATGGAGGACAGTTTATCTCCAATGACTTCAAAACATTCTGTGATAAGTGGAACATCCGCCTCACCATGTCGACACCTCGATAACCTCAAGGGAACGGCCAGGCAGAGGCTGCTAATAAATCAGTCCTAGCAAACCTCAAGAAACGCCTAGGAGCCAGTAAGGCCAACTGGTCAGAAAAATTACCGGAAGTACTTTGGGCATGTCGAACCACCCCCAGAAGGGCCACTGAGGAAACTCCTTTCTCTCTAGCCTACGGGATGGAGGCTGTCGTCCCCGCTGAAACTATAACTGGGAGTCTCAGCCGAGAGCTCTGTACGGCTAATCCCGAAATCAACAATGAACTCTTGTCAGATAACCTTGATATGATCGAGGAACGACGAGACAAAGCTTTGCTTCGTATTCAAAATTATCAGCAAGCGATGGCCCGACATTATAACTCCAAGGTCAGAATCCGACAATTCGCCGTTGGTGACCTAGTACTGAGGAAGGTCTTTAATGGTACCAAAGAACCAAAAGCTGGAAAGCTGGGAACAAACTGGGAAGGTCCCTATCGGATCATCCATGTCGTACGACCTGGCGTCTACAAACTTGAAAAAGTATGAACCGGGGTACCCGAGATTCGATCGTGGAATGCATTCAATCTCAAGAAGTACTACCACTAGGTACCTAAATTACCTGAACTACGTTTGGCTTGATCCCTTGACTTGGTACGTAGGCAACTCCGTTATGAGTGCAGCCCCAATCCAATTTCACCATTACTTACATAATCACAGGGGGCACGTGATCAGCTAAAACACGTAGCCCGGATTACTGATCTGTATAAATATTATGCATTCTGTAAATATCATCAATAAAAACGATTATTCAAATCGCCTCGCTTTTCGAGATAACATAAAACAATCTCTCGAAATTATCCAGGTCTCCAAAAACTTGAACTAAAGGTCTTAAAATCCTAACAATAGGTTTAGGTCTCGACGGATTTGAACCTAAGGTCTTAAAATCCTAACAATAGGTTTAGGTCTCGACGGATCTGAACCTAAGGTCTTAAAATCCTAACAAGAAGTTTAGGTCTCGATGGCCCTGAACCTAAGGTCTTAAAATCCTAACAACTGCCTCAGACTCACTCGAATCTAAACCTAAGGTCTCAAAATCCTAACAAAAGGTTTAAGTCTCGATGAACCTGATCTCGTAGTCTCAAAATCCCAACAAAAGGTCTTAAAACCCTAATAAGACTATTCCAGATTATAACAAATCCGAAACAAGGGTCCTAAAATCCTCAAAAAACTAAGTTCTACAAGTCAAGAACAACTTCATCATATTTGGGGGCAAGATATACATTTGACCCCAAATCCTTTACTACGAACCAAGACAAGTGGAAGTAAAAACGAGATAAAGGTTTAAAGGCCTCCTCAGGCTACTAGGTCTGAAAATACGACGAAAAGGTTTAAAGACCTCCTCAGGCTATAAGTTTAAAACAACCAAAAGCCCCAAGGGCAAGAGTTTAACAGAAACATAACAGAAAATTAAAAAAAAGAGCTCGAAGCTCTCGTTCATTCGCGCTCCTTAGAGCCATCATCCACCTCAGCAGCCTCGATCTCCTTGGTCGGATCCCCCATAATCGTTTCAGCATCAGTTCCCCAAGGAACCATGTCAACTGGGGCTGAATCAACACCCATCAAACCTAAGTTAGATCCGTATTCTCCAGAAAACGATGGGTTAAACATATTGATCTCAAAAGTACCTGAGCTTTCAGAGACTTGAGGAAGGGGAAGTTTGCTGATTGAGAAATCGGAGACTTGAGCTTTCTCATACGCAGCGATCGCGTCTGGTACCATGGCCACAAGGCGATCGTACTCCTCCTGAGCACTCTTAATTTCTTCAGCAAGCAGATCCTTCAGAAGGTCGGTGTTGGCCTGAATCTCTTGGGCATAGATTTGGAGTTCAACCTCCTCTTTCTTCTTCACGAACTTCTCTTTGACCGAGGCAAGAACCTTGTTATAGGCTTCAATCACCTCCCTTTTTCCTCTCCGAACAGCAAGCTTCACTTCAACTTCCTTGTTCTGTTGACTAACTTGAGATGAAGTGATCATTTCTTTCAAATGTGCCTCGGCAATCTTGCGAGCAGCGTCCAGCTCACTCACCTTCCTGTTCTTAACCCTGAGATCGATCTCCAGACTCTCAATTTTTCCCTGTTGAGTATCGGCCTTCAGACCAAGTCTCTCAACCTCGGCCTGAAGAAATGAGACCTGACCTTTAGCGTGGTCGAGTTCTCCCTTGGTCGTTTTGAAGAGTTCTTTGACCTGAGCCAACTCTCCAGCGTTAGGAGCATGGCTCAGAGTGTCCTCAAGCTTAAGTTGCGCTCTGTTAATTGCCCCAGCCAACTACGAAAACATAAGAATAACACCATCAGCTCTTTTACAATATAACAATGGAAGAAACAAAAGATTTCATACCTGACCCAAATGATGGGAAACATCAATGAATTCCTCGCGATTCGTCAGGTTGCTAACAGGGGGAAGAGAGCATCCTGTCCTCTTCATGTGCCTCATCAACGTGGCCAAACCCCACGGATCTTCCAATATCGACCCAGCCTTGGAGTGCGTGAAACTCCAACCCACGGTGCCTCCACGTGAGTGTGAGAATGGCTTAATTGCGGAAGTAATACAAAGAAGAATGTACTAGTTTGACAGATGATCAATCAGAGAAGGAGTTTGCGATTTGAGAGAGAATGAGAATGGAGAAGAACATGTTTTTCATTTTTGTGTGTGAGAAATTGATTACATCTTGCCCCCTATTTATAGAAACTACAAAGTATACACACTCAAGATATTCATAATAAACAATGCTTGTTGACAGCCACCATGAGCTCATCCCTTACATCACTTCTTGGTGGGATGAGTTGGTGGGGATGAGTTGGTGGGGATGAGCTCATCCCTTACATCACTTCTTGGTGGGCATGAGCTCATCCCTTACATCACTTCTTGGTCAGCATGAGCTCATCCCTTACATCACTTCTTGGTCAGCATGAGCTCATCCCCTTTCATCACTTCTTGGTCACCATGACATCACTCCATGCCTAAGGTAATAGGAGTTACCTTGTGTGTCATTTTTACTTTTACCATTACAGTTTATTTTTACTGCCATGGTAACTTTCTTTTCCTTGTGTATTCATGTTTCTCCTCAACACTCCCCCTCAAGCTTGACCATATGAAACAAGTCAAGCTTGGAAGTCATGAAGCATTCCCTCATTAAAAACTTAGCCAGGTAAAACCCCATGGGATAAAACCCCAGCCAAGGAAAAAGAGTAGAACACTTCATGAAGGGGAGACTTAATGAGATGGGAGTTCCATGAGTCCAAGCTTTGAATGAATGAACTCACAGACTTTTTGGTTTGCAGCTTTGGTGAAGATATCTGCTAGTTGCTCCTCACTTCGTGTATAACATGGCAAGATGATCTGTTGCTCCACGGCTTGTCTAACTTTGTGACAATCCACTTCAATATGTTTAGTCCGCTCATGGAACACATTGTTGGAAGCTATGTGGATAGCCGCCTGATTATCACAATGCATGGTTATGGGAGTGGTTTGCTCAATTCCCAAATCCATTAGTAGGTTCTTTATCCAAATCAGTTCGCTGGTGAGCTTCCTCATTGCCCTATATTCCGCTTCAGCACTGGAACATGCGACTATCTTCTGCTTCTTGCTCTTCCAAGTGACTAGATTGCCTCCAATGAATGTGCAATATCCTGTAGTAGACCTCCTGTCCTTTCTGTCTCCAGCCCAGTCTGCATCACAATACCCAACGATCTCAGTGCTATTGTTGCAGCCTAGCCAAACTCCTTGCCCTGGTGCCTCTCTAAGATATCTTAGAATCCTTTCCACCATGTTCCAGTGATACATTTTTGGTGCTTGCATATGCTGACTGACTTGGTTCACAGCAAAACACACATCCGGCCTTGTGATGGTTAGATAGATTAGCTTCCCCACCATTCTTCTATAGTGTTTTGTGTCTTCATATGGCTTATCTTCTATCTCCCCCTCACGCATTACTTTGTAGCCTTCTTCTAATGGTGTTTTGGCTTTTCTTCCTCCTAGATTACCAGCTTCTTTAAGTATGTCAAGTGTGTACTTTCTTTGGGACATGAACAGACCCTCATTGGATCTACACATCTCAATGCCCAAGAAATACTTTAGCTCTCCTAAATCTTTGATGTCAAAGCTTGCCTTGAGGAACTCTTTGGTTGATGCAATCCCTTTCTTATCATTGCCGGTGATGATGAGGTCGTCTACATAGATCAGTATGGCAATGATTCCTTGATTGCTGGTGAGGGTTAAAAGGGTATGATCAGCTTCAGACTTTGTAAATCCTTTTCCATTCAAGGTTGTGCTTAGCTTATGGTACCAAGCTCTTGGAGATTGCTTCAACCCGTAGATAGCTTTCCTTAGTCTTAGAACATTTCCAGGTTTTACCATGCCTTCCATACCAGGTGGTGGTCTCATATACACTTCATCTTCAAGCTCTCCTTGTAGAAACGCATTCTTGACATCCATTTGCCAAAGATCCCATTCTAGGTTCACGGCAATGGACAAGAGAATCCTGATGGTATGAAGTTTTGCTACTGGTGCAAATGTCTCAAGGTAGTCTTCTCCATATACTTGTGTATAGCCTCTTGCCACAAGCCGTGTCTTCTTCCTCTCTGGCTTCCCATTTGCTAAGTATTTGATGGTGAACAGTAGCATGCTTGTCACGGCTTTCTTGTCATTGGGAAGCTCACACTCAAACCAGGTTTCATTTTTGATCATGGCGCCAATTTCATCTTCCACTGATTTCCTCCACTCATCTATCTCCATAGCTTCTTCATACTTTCTTGGAATAAATTCTTGATCCACACTAGTCATGAAGGCTTGGTGGCTGGCAGGAAACTCTACTAAGGAACATGGAGTTTGTGAACGGTGTGCCACGGCTTGTGAGTTGAAGTACACTCTTGTATGTCGGATCCTAGTGTAAGAATATGAAGAATATATTGAAGAATACAAGAGAGAATGATGAGAATCCGTGAGAGTAGAAATAGAATGAAGAGAATGTTGTTTGTATGCAAGAGAGAATAGAGAGAATAATGAAGGATTCTTTCTCCTTGATTTTGAATGATGGGGTTACAATGGTTTAAGTAGACACCAAAAGGAGCCTACTGCCCATACATGAATAAACAATAGAAACAATATAATAAGAGACCCATGCTGATCTAGATCTATTGTTTGGAGTGAGAGGAGCAAAAGGAGACAGCATGTGCTTGGCTAGCATGGGGGATGAGCAAGTTGCTGAGTGGTCCTTGTCTTGCAAGTGAGTGAGTGCTTGTGCCCTTGTCTATGCACGTGAAGTAGCTCCCCATAGATCTCCTTAGTTTATTCCAAGTGCCTCTCCTCTTTTCTTTGCTTGCAAGTCACGTTAGGTTACTCCTCGTTTCTTTGCTTGCAAGTCACGTTAGGTTACTCCTCGTTTCTTTGCTTGCAAGTCACGTTAGGTCTCTCTTCATTGCTTGATCTCAACACATTATTTGTCTTCATTCCAACACTCCCCCTCAAGCTTGACCATAGGAGATCCTTGGACAAGCTTGGAACCTTGAAGAATCTCCCTCATTAAAAACCTTAGCCAGAAAACCCATTTGGGATAAAACCAACTAAGGAAAAGAGTAGAGTTCTTCAAAGCCTAGGGATTGGCCAGTGAGCCTAAGGAACTTCAGGTAACTCATGGTGGAGTCCTTAGGCTCTGGATCGTGGCCTAACTTGTGCTGCAAGTGTGAACTCCACATCTTGCACACACCAGTATCTTGGACTCTTCTTAGACCCTGGTTGTAGTCTCCCCCTCTCTTCTGACTACTCGCCATCTTGAAAGGTAAGGATGGACCGGTTCTTTGCGCCTTGAGTCTCAAGTAAGGTACCATCTTCTTTCTCAGCCTTGGTTGCTTCTTCTTATTGAATAACCACCAAGGAATCCATCTTCACATATCATTGAAGCTTCTTAATACTCCCCCTCAAGCTTGACCATGTGGAACAAGTCAAGCTTAGGAGGATTGCTTCATGATCTTGGAATGCTAATGTCTTCATCAGCTCTTGAAACAAAGTTGCGGGTACACCTCCCCAGGGCTCTTGGTTGCGGCTGTTTCATCTTGTCGCGCGCGGGTGCCTTACCCCGCAGCCACACCCCGCTCTGAAGGTCTTCAACTTGTGGTTGCTGCGGGCGAGTGACATAAGCCGCGGCATAGGGTCGCTGGCTTTCCACCGCGGGTAGAATCACCCGCGGCCTATGACCGCACCAAGCTTCTTGTCTAGACACGCCACTGCCTAAAACAGGATAGCTTCATCTTCATTTTCTGATACATTATCCCACAGGTGCATCAGCTCTTTGGAAAATACACTAAACAATTATTCAAAGCATTTCAAGTAATAATCATATAAACGAATTGAAATGAGAGTTTTATGTGCTTCCCTTTCTTAAGAATGGTGGGGAGTGAACTCCACTTGAATTCCCCACTTGATAAGGCGGTACTCGGTTCCTTGAAGCTTTATCAACCAGGTACATGCACACGTGCTATGGGCTGATTCATAGCTTCCCAACTGAAGGTAACTGTTATAACTCCATTCCTTGGGCTGATTCATAGCTTCCCAACCAGAAGGTAACTGTTCTAACTCCACGTCTTGGGCTGATTCATAGCATTCCAATCAGCCTGCCTCTACACCTGATCTTCTTGTCAAGTAGTCTCTGATGGCCATCTGTTCTAACACCAAGTTGTTGCTGTCCTTGTTGTGGCTTCTTTGAACCGGTTTATGATGCAAGTGTGGACACCACATCTTGCATACTTCACTTTTGATTTGAGGTGAGGTAATGGACGACTTGGATCTTCAGGATTGCTCATCATTACCCCTCCTCAAGCTTGATCCATAGAGTATAGATGAAGGACCAAGCTTGGAAGTGAGCAATACTGAGCTTAAAACCAGGAGCGCATCACCCCTACAGCTGCGCTTAAGCCAACCAGTTTCTCCCTTGATCTTTTCTCCATTGCTTTTGGACCACCGGTCTCCTCATGACTTAGGTGATGGCCCTCCTTGTGTGTCTACTGAACCAGGAGCTCAACAGCCAAACGGCCTGCGCTTAATTCAACCGGTTCTACAATCTTCCTTGTGCGTCTCTTGAACCAGGAGCTCAACAACCTTCATGGTCTGCGCTTCTTACAACCGGTTCTTCTCTCCATGGTCAGGAATATACATCATGTGTAGGCTCTGGATTTACAGGAATTTACATCATGTGTAGGCTCTGAATTGCATGGACAATATCTTCTCTCCATGGTCAGGAATGTACATCATGTGTAGGCTCTGGATTTACAGGAATATACATCACGTGTAGGCTCTGAACAGCATGGGCATCGTCTTCTCCTTTGTCTTGGTTTGATGATGGACAGATGACAACCCTTGTGTACCTGAAACACCACTCAAACTCCAGCAAGAATTAGACCATACATTAGGATCAGAGCTTGATAACTCACCAAGTCTGATCCATAATGATTAACGAGATGCAATGGACAGAATCTAAACAATTTATTCAGTTCAAATCCATGCAACTAATTCACTAAATGCTCATGTATGATAACTCATCAGTTACAAGGCATCTAGGCTAATTTTATCACATAAATAACAATAACAGAATGCAATGACAATTTATGACAGTAGCATAGACTAGACACTCATCTAATCAAGATACACAACTATGAATGCAACACATGACCAGGAAACTTTCCTAGGACTCTAGCAATGCAACAAGACACACAACATGCTGTAAGAAACTCAAATAGACCATACAGTACACAAACACATGAGCTAAGACAAGAACAAGACACAACAATGCTAGAAATCTCCTAGACCAGTACACATGTATCAAGCAATAATTTTAAGCAATAGCTATATGAATGCACACGATTTAATTCAAGACAGCATGAGATAACAAGCAACTAAATGCACATCACACAAGCTAATGGTTACTGGTTTCATCAAGAGCATAGGGACCAGTAGTTTAGACCAACTAGTTTCATGATGGACTACCTAAACCATTAGCACAGAATAACAATGAAATGGATTGAACCAGATGCTATATGATCATGCTAGCAAACTTACTTACTCCTAGAACAATGCATACACAATGTTAAAGTATCATGGGACAGAAACTAGGTTCAACAACTCTAGTAACATTGAGCTGTCCCTAAGATACTAACAACACACTCAACACAACCAAAAACAATTTAAATAATTAAACACGCTCTTATTGAATTTTAGGAGGCTAACTTACAACCAAGGAACCTGAGCTAGTTCCTTGAACCTCCATGGCTGTGAATCACTTGAATTTGAAGGGCTTGTGGTGTGGATTGACTGTCCAACACCTCCTCTTCTTGATTCTTTCCTTCTGGACAAGTAGACATTTCAAACCCCTCCTGTCCTCTTGCTGGTCGTGGGTGTTGTTGGTCAGAAACACATCTTCAACATGGCTGGCCAGAGAATGATTAGAACAACTTAGCTTTAATGCTTCTTTAGTGACCTTTCTCCAAGAATGGTTTCTTCCATGGATTATCTTCAGCATTTTGGACGAGATGTGGTGGTTTGGCTTTTTATTTGGACCCCTCACAGCTACTGAAGTCGCCATCTCCTCTGAGCTCTCCATCTTAGAGAGTTTGGAGCAGTGGATAATAGTATGTACCAACTGGTTTTGCAAGAAACAGAACTTGGAGCTGAACCTTTGATGAAGCTTGCGGGACTGAGCTGAAGCTTTCTTGAGTTCCAGAGACTTGTATACTCTCTTATCTTGAGTTATGTCGAGATTCTTCCCTCTTGGAAGACCTTTGGACCAGTGGATAAAGAGATGTAGCAGAAACTGTTTTGGAGATAGTTTTGAGAATATGATGATTTGCGGAAGTTGATGATTTGCGGAAGCTACGAAGTTTTCAGGAGCTTGGGAGCTCTGATACCATGTAAGAATATGAAGAATATATTGAAGAATACAAGAGAGAATGATGAGAATCCGTGAGAGTAGAAATAGAATGAAGAGAATGTTGTTTGTATGCAAGAGAGAATAGAGAGAATAATGAAGGATTCTTTCTCCTTGATTTTGAATGATGGGGTTACAATGGTTTAAGTAGACACCAAAAGGAGCCTACTGCCCATACATGAATAAACAATAGAAACAATATAATAAGAGACCCATGCTGATCTAGATCTATTGTTTGGAGTGAGAGGAGCAAAAGGAGACAGCATGTGCTTGGCTAGCATGGGGGATGAGCAAGTTGCTGAGTGGTCCTTGTCTTGCAAGTGAGTGAGTGCTTGTGCCCTTGTCTATGCACGTGAAGTAGCTCCCCATAGATCTCCTTAGTTTATTCCAAGTGCCTCTCCTCTTTTCTTTGCTTGCAAGTCACGTTAGGTTACTCCTCGTTTCTTTGCTTGCAAGTCACGTTAGGTTACTCCTCGTTTCTTTGCTTGCAAGTCACGTTAGGTCTCTCTTCATTGCTTGATCTCAACACATTATTTGTCTTCATTCCAACACCTAGTGCTTCTTCTTAGTGGTTGGACAGTTTCCTCAGTTGTTGTAGCTCCATCATCCGCTGGTTGATCTTCATTGTCTCTTGATTCTTCTGGTTGCTCTTCTTGATCATGAGTAGCTGTGTTGTCCGGCTGTGACTCAGTTTGATTCCCCCCCTCAGGATCAAGAGGAGCGTCCTCTGTACCTTCATTAAAAGGTCCCTCCTGGTCCATTTCTCCGGTTGGGTCTGGGCGGGTGGATGGAGGCTGAACTGCAGCTTCTCTTCTCGGTATTGTAATGCCAATGTTTTCCATGACTCTTCTTAAATTCTCAGCTCTGTCTGAGGCAGATTGCGACAAGTCTTTCACTTCATCCCAGCTCTTTTCTTCATAGTAACCTTTTGACTCAACAAACTTCACATCTCTGGATACTAAGACCCTCCTGGTCTCCGGTACATAGCATTTGTATCCCTTTTGTTGAGGTGAATAGCCAATAAACATGGCTCTGGTGCTCTTCGGTTCCAGCTTGTTCCTTTGCTCTCCTGGTATTAACACAAAGCACACGCAACCAAATACCCGAAGGTGATCTATAGATGGATTGCTCTTGTTTAATACCTCATGTGGCGACTGATCCTGCAATACCTTGGTTGGTATTTTGTTGATCAGATAGCAGGCAGTCATCACGGCATCTCCCCAAAACATTTTTGGTACGTTCATGTGGAACATCATGCTTCTGGCTACTTCCATAAGGTGCCGGTTCTTCCTTTCGGCCACACCATTTTGTTGAGGAGTATATGGGCAGCTTGTTTGATGAATCATTCCGTGCTTGGATAGGTAATGCTTAAATGCATTGCTTGTATATTCCCCACCATTATCTGATCTCAAAATCTTTATCTTTGCATTGTAATGGTTAGAAACATGATTTTGGAAGTTTATGAATGCATCTAATACCCTATCCTTTGATTTAAGTAGAGTGATCCATGTGTATTTAGTTTTCTCATCTATAAATGTCACAAAATACTTATGGAGTTCTCTAGATGTGCAAGGTGCAGTCCATACATCAGAGTGGATTAAATCAAAGGCACATTCATAGATAGTACTAGACTTAGGAAACATGGTTCTGCAATGTTTTCCTAGAATACAAGCTTCACACACTTTTTGAAAGGAAATACTAGGTAGCATGATGTTCAAGGCACGAGAATGAGGATGTCCTAATCTAGCATGCCACATGACATCTTTAGGGAAGTTAAAACAAGAACTTAAAGCAATAGATAAATCGGTTGTTGGCATAGTGTCTTCAAGTAAATACAAGTCTCCTTTGGTTACACCTTTGCCAAGTAACCTACTAGTTTCAATATCCTGAAAATAGACATCATTAGGCGTGAAGGTAACATTGCAATTTAAATCAGTAGCCACTCTTTTTACAGATAACAAATTGGATGTGAAATTAGGCATATAGAAAGCTTTGGAATCTTTTTCAAATATCCTAAGTTCACCAATCCCTTTAATTGGCACCATCTCGCCATTAGCTATAAGGACATTTCCTAGTGATGGAACAATATTTTTAATCAATCCTTGGTCACTAATCATGTGGTGGCTAGCTCCAGAATCAATTACTAAGGGTTTAGTTATTTTTGAATTTGTGCTAGCGTTCAAGGAGTGACCCGTATGATAAGCATGTAAAGAGGTACCAAGAATGTTACCAGAGTTATCTTTGAGGGCTTTGATGAGGTTCTCAATGTCAGAACGCCTGATGGACTCATCCTGGTTGGTTATTACACTCCCGGTGCTGCTGGATGCAAGTGCTTTTCCTTTCTCGGCATGATTGTTGCTTGAAGTGGATGTCATGGACCGAGTAGTAGTTGATTCATTTATGTTATCAGAGAAGTTGGCTCTGGCATTATAGTAAGGGGTTTTGAACTTCTGTGGTTTGAGATGAGGGTGAAGAATCCAACATTTGTCCTTCCCGTGCCCTTTCTTCTTACAGTGATCACATACCCAACTTTTCTTGTCATCCGGTTTGTAGTAACTCTTGTTTGCACTTCCTTCAGCAGTGTTTGCCAACACAAGGTCTCCTCTTCTTCCAAAGAGTTCTACGGATCCTTGCTCCTTTTGAATATGAGAGCACACCTCTTCCAAGGTTGGTAGCTTCTCGGCTCTTAGTAAGTGCTTAATGAGGTCATTGTAGCCGGGGTTCAGTGTGGGGAGTAGAGCGAACACCTTGTCTTGCTCCCTCCTTTCTTTCAGGATAGTTGGATCCACGGTGCTTGGCCTCAGCATCTCCATTTCAGCCCACAAGGCTCGGAACTTGCCGAAATGTTGGTTAAAATCCGTGTCTTCTTGGTGGAGTGAGTTTATAGCCCTCTTGACTTCAAATACTCTACTAAGGTTTGAAATATTGCCATACACCTTTTGAAGAGTGTTCCACAACTCTTTGGAAGTTTCACAGTATGAGTAACCTTCCAAGATTGATGGTTCAAGGCTGCTTTGAATGATGGACAACACCAAGAGATCCTCCTGATCCCATTTGTCCTTGCTAGCCACCACCACTTCCTTACCATCCCCTCCTTGGACGGTTTCTTTAGATGGTTTGTCTTCTGTCACATATGACCAGAGACCTCTTCCTCCTAAGGCTGTTTTCACCAGTCTAGACCATAGGAGATAGTTTACTCCTTTGAGAGTAACCGGAATAGAGATTTTGGATGAGTTTTCCATTCTTGCGGATGCTTAGATGAAGGGGTTTGCGGAAGTATGTTAGAGAATGAGAGAGATAATCAGGTCTCAAGAGTGGTAAGCTCTGATACCATGTGAGAATGGCTTAATTGCGGAAGTAATACAAAGAAGAATGTACTAGTTTGACAGATGATCAATCAGAGAAGGAGTTTGCGATTTGAGAGAGAATGAGAATGGAGAAGAACATGTTTTTCATTTTTGTGTGTGAGAAATTGATTACATCTTGCCCCCTATTTATAGAAACTACAAAGTATACACACTCAAGATATTCATAATAAACAATGCTTGTTGACAGCCACCATGAGCTCATCCCTTACATCACTTCTTGGTGGGATGAGTTGGTGGGGATGAGTTGGTGGGGATGAGCTCATCCCTTACATCACTTCTTGGTGGGCATGAGCTCATCCCTTACATCACTTCTTGGTCAGCATGAGCTCATCCCTTACATCACTTCTTGGTCAGCATGAGCTCATCCCCTTTCATCACTTCTTGGTCACCATGACATCACTCCATGCCTAAGGTAATAGGAGTTACCTTGTGTGTCATTTTTACTTTTACCATTACAGTTTATTTTTACTGCCATGGTAACTTTCTTTTCCTTGTGTATTCATGTTTCTCCTCAACAGTGAGGACGAGGAAGAGGATCTAGAAGGCCTCTCAATTTGGTCTGACCTGGACCTCTTGCTTCAGGGAAGATCGACCTCGCGTTGCGGGCTGGTCTCAACGGCTGGAATCTCCATAGGCGGAGACGCATCCTGGGCTCCCTGAGTGTCGACAGGAGGAATGCACGCTAAGTGCTCGGATCCCTCATCACGTAGGACACCCTTCAAAGAGTCAAGGAAAGCACCTCCTTGAGCTTTTTTCATCGCCTTTAGGGGCGTTGCCACCTTTGGCTGGCCTCCCTCTCGAACGGAACGACGGCTTAAGAGACATCTTTAGCTGAGTTTTCTCGGTTTCGGACGTGCTAGCTTCGGTCGACAAAGACACCACAGAAGCTCCCTCAGAAACTATATAAAACAAGTCCCTCAGATATATATTTTCCGTCGACAAACAAAGAATAGAAGTGTTAAATACCTTCCAAATTCGCTACAGGGATCGGGTCCTGAAAAGAAGCTCTGTATCGTTCTGGAAACCGAGCTGACCCAATCCTCGAGGTGGTATAAGAGCTCCAAGTACAAGGACTCTGCTGCAATGCTCGGTAAAGAGCTCTGGTGGTTTTTCCGGATAGCCTGGGAGGATCGTCAATTTCTGCAAGTGAAACCAAACAACTGTCAAAGCACGATAAACAAAAAGCAAACAAGCACGAATTCTAACTGGTCCTAACCAGCAGCGTCAGACCAAATCGACCTAAGACCTCGACTCACAGGAACCGTCGAGGGATCGATTTTCACATAAAAATATTTCTTCCTCTAGTCATCGTCACTACACGAGAACTTAAAGATGCCTAATGTTGGACGACAAGGAAGATAAAAGGTTCCGCTACACCCCTCCTTCGATGAGCTCTCCTTTAAAATGAAGAGACTCATCAACTCACTAAGACCAACGGAGATCCCTTCCTCCTTGGCTCTAGTGATAAAACCATTTATAACTCGAATGACAGACGGACAGAGCTGAGAAAGAGACAGCTCGTAATGATCTAAAAGATCTAGTAAAAGATCCGGGAGAGGGAACCGGAGGTGGCATTTGGAGATATAATTCTCATGAATGCAGAACCAACCCTCCGGAACCGTCTCCGGATTCTCATCAGGTTTACAAGCTCGCCCCATCTCTTTCGGAGCATGCGCTTGAACCATAAGATTCACAACCTCCTGAGCTGTCAGAACAGAGGGAAGGTGCGAGCCAGAGGGAACGCTCCCGCTGGAACCATCATTCTTCTTGAGACGCTTGGATGTTCTCGGAATCACCGACGACTTGACTTTCTTCTTTTTGTCAGTCTTCCTCATCTTTTCGCCCACCTCTTGCTTGACCTTCAACAATCGAGCACCGGAGACAGGGGGCCGAGATTCTCCTGAACTCTCTCGCCTAGACATAATTAGGAGTCGGAGAACGAAGAGAAAGAGAAAAGAGAGGTCCTTGATATACAGGGATCGAATTTTCCGAGGTCAAAAGGCTCGAGAGGATGAAGAAGAAGTCACAAACGATAATATAAAAAAAAAACTAACAAGAGTTAAAATAAGAGAGGGGAAGTTACCTTGGAAGCTGAAAGGGTGGAGAAGTGGAGAAAGTTGCAGTTAATAACTGCAGCTTTATATCACATCGAGCCTCGGTAAAAGGGGGATATGTATTTGAAATCCGTTAATCCAAACCGTCGAAAATGCTGAGCACAATCACAACCGACGGATTAAGAAGAATATTCTGTAAAAGAAATTTAAAAAAAAAAGGGCAATCATTATCTCAACAAGGGTGTTGAGATCGCGCGGCGCCTAGGTCTAGCTTCCAAGATAGGAAACCTAGTCTCGGAAGCTGGGGGCAACTGTTGGGCCCAAATACGGTCCGCTAGCTGGAGCTGTTTCAGCTAAACAATTAGAGGTGACGATGGGCCGAAATAGGTCCACCGGGACCTGAATCCTAAACGAGAAGAGAGGACGGAGCTAACCTGGAACCGAGAGCTGATCTACTCAAATTGCGGATGAGGAGGCGCAGGACCCGGTCAAGCAGAGTTCGTTGCGAATTCCTAAATCTGAGGAGGAAATCTCGGAAGTCGATCAACCAACAATCACATGAAGCTAAAAACTATATAAGAGGATGAACAAGAAGGAAAGAGTGGAGGATCGAGACAGACTATCTCTTAAACATTTCTATCTTTGTAATCATTAAAGCACCTTTTGTAACTAATCCTTTATCAGAATCATCAATACAATCACATTTATCTTTCAAGTTCTTACGGGATTCAGCCCGCGTTATCTCTCCATAATCTTAACCTGATCTTAAATCAGGAGGTGAGTTTATTCCCTCACAGTCAGTAGTTGAATAACAAGGGTTTAATATAGTTTAATTTTCACAAATATGGTATCAGTTTAGTCAAATAAAGTTTAAAAAAAATAATTGTATATATACTTACCATGAAGATGCCTAACAGTGTCGATCCAATGGCCACATAAAAACCTGTATCAGCCAAAAGATTAAAGCAAATAAAATACAATTTGAAAATAGAACTCATGGTGAATAGCTGATTTAACTTGTCTCCTCATCATGAAAAATAAATAATAATTTGATTATGCTAGTGTGTGTCCATAGATACAACTTAATTAGTCTCACCAGCTTTTCTAATAATGGTACTTGCATAAGAAAATACAGCCGTACTTCCCGAGAATTGCTGTATCAACATTAGCCCGACTCCTACCTGAGAAATAAAAAAGGATGCTCGTGCAAATAAATAGAGAATTTTATATAGTCTGGAAATTAATTTATATGTTTACAACATATTTAGAACTGTACCACGAGAGTGTGTCTGTACTTTCTCTGAAACAAATCACTGAAACTCGACTTTGAATCACTTTCTAGCATTTTGGTCATAACCTGAAAACAAAACAACATTCAGGCTCTACGTTGTCTTTTTATTAGAGAATGAATATATATATATATATATATATATATATTAAAAAGTATCTATTATATAGTAAAACTCACTTGAATCTCTGAGGCTTCACGTGAAATATCAGCATCTTTCCCTCTAAGTTGAAGTAGTGAATTTTCTAGTTCTTTATGCGCATCAATTTTTGCCTTTAAAATTGAAATAGTTTAAACAAGGTTCATTTATTTATGGCTCAAGGATCTATTTCTTTACGAAAATTACTATTCCATATAGCATCAGAAGTCTTCCGAATTCTCAACACATTCTATATATTTCTGAATCAAAAGTTACAGATCCAAAATCTCTGAAATAAAAATGCCACACTTATATCTCCCAAAAAATAAAGTTCAAAATCCAAGAACTCCAAGTGTTAGTTATAACTGACTTATTATTTTCTAAACACACACTTAACTATATTTAACCGATCATGAAACCAAATTAAAACCTATTTTCGTTCAATAAACCACAAAGTACCTAACTAAAATCCAAACCTTGATATGTTGGTTTGGATTTTTGTTCTCATTCTTGTCTGGTTTATTTTGGGGTTTGAGAGTTTAATTTTGGTTTATATCACAAACCATCAAAACCAACAATCATAAGAAAATAACTTTGTAACTTTTGATTCGAGAATATATATAACATAATTTTAAAAAACATATGATACTATATGATAGTTCTTATGAAAAATAGCTCAACAATTTATTTCATAATTAGTAGACTAGTTAGTAGACCGTTGTATAACGTGTGTATTATAAAATATACAAAAATAAATTAACCAACCAGCCATCTTGGGGACTCTGGTATGAAGAATAAACCGATTCCTTGAACGACGCACGGTAAAGCACCTAAACCGATAAAATATTAGATTTCTATCAGTTAATTTGTATATGAACGAGATTTTGCACGTTGGACTACTATATGCAATTTTCGTACGTATTTAAACATCACTTTCATGTTGATTATGAAATAAAAATAAGTTTTACCTAGTAAAGCCATCATCCTCCAGTTGATAAAATTCCCCAAAAAATAAACCATGGCGAGTCCAGCATTTTGAAGAAGCTACAATAATTAGTCACACGAGAATTCAAAAGGGTCAATACACTCACAAGAAAGCCACAAGACTTGGGATATTTTGATTGAAAATTTCTAATCATACAAAGACTTATAACTTTGAAACTAAGGTAGATGTTTTGCATTAGGTTTTTGATGTCATGTAATTTTGCATTGTTATACCCATCATTTTGGTTCTCTTTTTGATTATTTAAATGCATTTAGAATACATCTAGGTGCATAGTATTTAATTAGATGATGCAGATAGACTTCATTGGATTTAGAGAAATTGGAGCATGAAATAAAATAAAAGAAATGATTTTAATCTAGAGACGAATGAAGCATGTCATAGCTGCATTCTGCAGCGGCGAAAGAATCCCGACCACAAGCCAATGTAGACATGCAGCGGCCAACCAAAATAGTGTCCTGAAGCCGTTGTAGCTCTCAGAAGCGAAAGTCCAAGATTTGCTAAATTGTCATAGCGATTCAGATACAGCGGTCTACACAAGCCGCTGGAGCAATTTGGAGAGTTCATGTTTGAAACTGAGTTAGGTAGCGGTGTAGTGCACCCGCTGTGAAGACAATGTCGACTTTATTCGTGCCAACATTTGCATTGGTATCTTGTAACGGTTAGCATGCCAGTCTTCGAACTACTAGAGCTTCTCAGCAGCCTCTAGCAACGGTTTATTGATGACGTTGTAAGCCTCAAAAAGTCAACATTCGATATTTGACCAGACTTTTTTTTAGTTTATCTGAAGTTGTTCCAGATTTTCTTGGGTCGATCCAGCTCGCATTTAGAAACCTATTTAATTGTTTATGGGCGACAAACCCTAATTTTATCTCATTTTCTCTAAAGACTTAATATTTTGATGAAAGCTCAATCTTTTATCTATTTTCACCTTGATTTCTTGTGTGTTGTTGGGTTATTCTTGCTATTTAAAAATGATTAGTCTTGAATCTTGTATGAGTTAAATTTTCTCATGGTGATTAGTAAGTAGACTTCATTTGAGTCCATGAGCTTGGTAGATTATGATGATTGAGTGTGTAGTGTTAGATACCTTATGATCTTGGTGAAAAAAATCCAGCAAGGTAAAGCCAACTTTAGTTTGGTTTGGGTGGAATGCTTTCTTTGCGAGCCTCTACTTATATATTCTAAAACTAAAGTAGTAACTAGTTTTGAAAAAAAATTATCTGGGTCGAAAAGGTACATGTACCACGAACATGTTTTGGCGTAATTTCTGCTATATAGACAGGTACCTGTTTCGTATACACATAAGTACTATTACAATATTTTTAAAAAGTATATGACCAATTAACATTATATGTATATAATAAATAAATACAAATTAAATAGTTTACATGTACTTATCACATAGCTAATCAAGCCGATTCCTATCCCTGATGAGATTCTTCCGATGTTCAGCCACAACACATCCTTTTATGTTCCATTCATGCATACCAGAAGAAGAATATACTATTAATTGTTTGATAATTTTTCAAGAAATAATGATATGTTTGTGGTTAGATATCTTTTAATACCTTAGCCAAAGCGATGGACAGCCAACCAATGGCGCAGAGGATATCGGCTACCCACATTGTCTTCAAATCATGAAAGCAAAAAAAAAAAGAAAGAATATACATTTAGTCATTTACAGTAGGAATTGTTTTTATTCTTTATTTTTTTTTCCATGATTTTTTTTCTTAAATGGGTCAATTTTGATTATCAAATCATACTAAACAAAATTTTAAGATTATGAAGTAGCTAGTAAGATATGTAATTACTCCTCTTCTTCCTAGCACAATCGCCATTTTACCACTGAGCAATGCACCTAATGTTCCTCCTAGCGTACAGAACGAGCCAAATGCTGAGAACTGAAAATTAATTAACAATATTCAAGATTAATCAAAAGATAAATTGCCAAAGTTGATGAGTAGATCTGTTTTAGTGGGATATTAGTCACTAAAACAAGAAAAACTAATATACATATAGCCATTATTAACATATTGCATGTATAAGAAGCCTGGATAATCAGAAACAGCCGTTAAGTTTGATAGTAAACATAAAATTATACTAAACAAAAAGCAAATATACCCGTACTTTAACAAAATACTGATCAAAATCTAATTCATCCATTAAAAAGGATAAATTACCAAAGTTGATAAGTAGATCTATTTAAGGGATATTAGTTACTAAAACAAGAAAAGAATATACATATACTCATTAACATATTGCATGTGGATTTATTCAGATATAGTCATTAAGTTTGATAGAAAAACAGAAAATATACTAAACAAAAGTAAATATACCCGCACTTTCGAAAACATGGATTAAAATCTAATCCATCTATTAAAAAAAGAAAAATTTTGAAATGTATTATACCAAAAAAAGTATTATATTTTTCAAAACGTCTATTCTCATATGATGAGAGAGTATGGCCAGAATTGACACCATTGATAGATATATACACTTGTATGGTGTCGATAGATGAGATTATAATACGAAGTTAACTAAAATAGATGTGTCGTGTTAACAACACCATTGATAGATCCAATTGTACTTTATATTCATATAAATTTTTAATAAGGCGGATATGTTAACTAAAGATCTCTGCTGCTAATTAGTAGTTTGTAATTAGTTCCATTATAATGTTTGTTTGTAGAAATTGTAAAAACAAAAAGAGTAAAAAGAGACATACCTCGGCAGTAGAAAGACCCATGTCTTTTATCATTCCTGTCTCCGCACCTGAAGTATAACCAATCTGAAAAAATAAAAACTAATGTTTAAAAAATCGCTAAGCGACAATTATATATGTAAGATTATTAATGGGATAATAACGAGCTCTATTACCATAATAGATGTCCACACTAAACTATTGTCCATCGATTGACAAAAAACAAAGATTCATACAATTTGATTATTGGTTAGACACTGATGCCTCTTTTACATTTTTATGTCTCCTCTGCAATTTTTTTCACTTTTATAACATTATCTTTCTCCTTAACACTCTTTTTCCACTTGTCCATTTGTTTTCTTATTATATTTTCTATTTTTCTACATTTTTTTCCTTCTAATTAATTTTTATCTGTTAAAACATTTATATAAATATTAAAAAGAATTAAATGTTCCTCACTTATAATTTTTTCATCCATTTAATAGTATAACACATATAAATATTTAAAAGAATTTAATGTATATTGATAAAAATGTTATTGGTTAATAAATATGTGTATCAAAGATGTTAGCTGTTAATAAAAATTGTAGATATTAACATAAGTGTTATCTGTTAACAAATATATATACCAGATGAGTTAGTAAAAATGTTAGCGGTTAACAAAAACATATACTAGAAGTGTTAACAAAGGTGTTAATTGTTAACAAATATTATAGATGTAACAAAACGGAAAGAAAAACATTGTATGATTTTTGATAAAGCTTGGAATAAGAAATTAGATGTATATTGCTAAAGTTTTGCATAATAATTAGAAAATAAATTTAAAAAGAACATTAATTGAAGAACACTAGTTACACTAGATGGTAAAAGGACAATAATTACGGCTGAAGTGAATAATTTCTTTTATTAAAGTAATAAAATATGAATTTCAAATAGAAAGCAGTTACAAACTCCTTTCCTTCTTTTTATTAACAATGTAAAATTTAACATGGAAAAACATGCGAATAGCTAGCCTAAAAAAAATAATATTAAAAGCATTATAGATTATATTATAATGGTCATAAATTTAAAAAACTTTCTTCATGGATAAATCTCTAATTGAGATAGAGATCAGATGCACATGCACCTAAGGCTAATGGGCCATGAACGACGTGAGGGATTGCAAGCCCAATGGAAGTAAAATAATGGGCCTAGACTGTTGAGCTTCATGGATCGAGAAGCAGAACTTAATTGGGTGAAGTGAAGACAAATGGAAATTGGAGAACAAAGCAATCGGCAAAGATCACCGAACCAAGAACCAAAGTTGCATGGCCGATTTTTAAAGTTTTTTTTTGTAAGACGATTTTTAAAGTTACTTTACTACTTTTATACTTTTTTTTTTGGTTCCATAATTTTAATACTTCAATTTAGCTAGTATATTTTTTTGGATTAAATAACAATTTGTAAAAAAAAGTGAAAGAAACTAACTGCAACACCAAAGGAGAAGGAGCCACAGACAGCTAGAAAAGTGCTGAGGATAACACATGCAGTAATACGGCAGCTTGAAGCGTCGTTTTGGTTCTTGACCTTCAAAAGCCCTTCTTCTATGCTTCTTTCTTCTTTCACCATCACCATCACCATCATGAGCACATGCAGTGAAGAGAGAGAGAGAGTAGTGAGTAATAAGAAAAAGAGGAGAGAGAGGGAGAGAGATTATGCTATTTTTGTTAAACTTGACTTCCTATATAAGGAGTGGGTGGATCAGTTTGGTTGCTACTCGGTTTATACATATCAATTCTCAGTTTTAAACCTTTTTTTCCTGGTTATGCTGCATTATACGAAAGCTTTGAGCTAAATTAATCCATTTTCAACTTTAAAATATAAAAAACTTGCTATTCAATTTGTTTTTTCAACCGTGTGATCGGTGACTGTAGCCACGTTGTAGAACAAAGATATCATCCATGGACCATTTGTCATATTCTGAAGTATTGGAGTCTTATTTTATTTTTTTTCATTCTATCTTTATCATGTTAAAAGGACTTTTAATTTTCTATATTTTAATTAATCAAGCTATGGTCATATATCAAAACCGTTTCCACTTTTGAAATATATTTTGTTTTATAAACTGTAAAAGATATTTTTTTTTAGTTTGGAATTCCTTAGTCAAGTGATAAAAATAAAACTATCTGCTAAACGAAATTAAGTTACATTATTTCTAAGCATTCATACGAATATGAATCTTTTTTTTTGACTAATTTGCATATCTAAAAAAAGTATCAATAAACTAAATTTTTATTTAGAAATTAGTTTGAATCATTCCATAGATTCATAATATTCTTAGACTAACAAAAAAAAAAGCTTTCATACAGTAAAATAAATAATTTTAAATTTTTAACAATTCAACATGAACAGAATATGTTACAGATATAGAACAATGTGAAAAAATAGATTTTATTTTATGTAATTTTCCAGTAGATTTTATGCTATGGAGGAGAACCATTGCAGTAATCCACAAAAACATCTCTATCGTAAAACTCTAATTAAATATCTTAAAACAATAAAATAAATAATATACTAGTTGAGTATTTGAATATTTGAAAGTTTCATTGCAATAATGAGGACTGAAGTTTTCAAATGTTGATATACCTATTCAACATTTTTTTAAATAGCCAACTTAAACTTTAATAATTATAATAAAACTATTCTAAAACTATATTTATTAAAATACAAGTCACATTTTTCAATTTGTAATTTTTAAGTTATACCATTCCTAAATTTTTCTCGTTAAATATATTTTTATTTACATAATAATATTCAAATAATAAATCTTGATTTAGATTTACATATCTAATCTAATAATAATCAAATTTTGTAAGAACATTTAACAATATATATAGATACATACATGTAGTTGTATACAATGTATTCATTATATATACATAAACGTATCGGGTTAAAAATGATCTTCATTAATATATGCATTCAGATATGGTCCTATGGAATATATAGACTATACTAGCGACACACACACATATATAATATATATTTATAGACATATTTGTATATTTATTTTTAATAGTTGAATAACATTTTGATTTATATTTTTTATCACCAGGCACTACAGTCTACAACATACAAAGTGAGATATTTTATTATTGTAATTACTAATTAGTACTTTAATGATGCATACAATCGTTTTTTCTACTTCTTAAAATATTAGCTTAATACTTATTTAAAAACATAGTACATACTATTTTTTTTTTGTCAACAGGTGACCTTTTTAATCCTCAAACTGAAGTAAAAAGGGGTCAAACCCCTGACGCCAGGGCTCGAAGGCAGAGCTCAGTAGCCACTTGACTACGAAACAGGCACATAGTACATACTACTTAATAATCGAATTTTAGAGCTATTAATTTTGTGTTCTTACTCAAATGCTAATCAAGTGAGTTACGTTACCGAAGAGACTTGGTGACCTCTCTCGACACACGTTTGGTCCCCGAAATTAATTTCCTGTCCATATCAATTAAATACATAGACAGAGCAAACATGTTTGGACAATGTAATGAAAACGTGTAGATATTTTAAATAAATCAATTTTTTTTTTTTTTGAATCAAATTTGTTGTTACCGACACGTGATGGAATGTATAAATATTTAATAGAAAGTGATCACTCAATCATGTCATGCATGCTCCAACATCAGCATCTGTATATACGGCGTAAACCTACGCACTGATTGTGTATCATAAGAAGCAGGAGCAAGCCTGGACCTGAATCCATTGGAGTGAAATATTTAAATGGGTTCATATTTATAAAAGTTTTCAATATTAAAAAATATTTTTACATATTAATTTGTAAAAATTAATATTTTCAGTATAAACTCAACTCTTCACTTTTGTTTTCTTTAGATAATATTTGAGGTATAGTTTTAATATTTATTATAAAAAGTAAAAATAAAAAAATTGAATGGGGTTCCAGTTATGCCAACCCCGAGTCTGCAAGTCATTATAATTAAAATTATATTATCTAAATTTTAACAAATACATAATTTAGTTTAAAATATTTTAATTGTCTATTTACAAATTACAGTCATAGCTAAAACATAATTATTTGGGATACAATTTTTAGTTTTGCAAGGTCGAATAGCACATAACAGGTATGAAACATGTGATTGTTGTGGTTCGGTCATTTATTGCTATTTCAGTTTTGTTTCAGGTAATGAAACGTTGAAAAGGTATTTCTGCATTTGATATACCATTATTGCTACTTTTATGGATTGCAGCTGTTATTTTGGACCATTTCAATTGAACATTTATTTCATGGTTGTATGCAAGGTTATTGTCTAAATGGCAATTCTGTCTGATCCGAACTATATTCTTAAAATATGATTTATATCGATTTAAATCAATTTAGACTATTCGAAATAGGTTAAATTAATTAAAATTAATTTAAATATATTAATTTAATTAATAATGTTAATATAGATTTACAAATTGATCTAATTTCTTTTGTTTGACATATCTAGTTTTTATAATTTATCATAATAATTTTATATTTTTTATATATATATATAAAATAAATCAATAATTTTTTAACGACTATGCCTTACGTAGATCCCAAATAATTCACCAAATAGTTAGTTTTCTATAAAACGCTTAGTTATCACTTAACGATTTCTTGAACATTAGTTGTATATTTTATGGTTTTACATAAAAAGTACATCAGTTTATTTTTATTTGTTTATTTTCTTTATCTATTTCAATTATTCATAACTATAAACGTTTAGGAAACGTGTAAGAGATGCAACTTCTTAATTTTGAAAAGTTTAGAGTGGTATAAATTTATGTAAAATATATGGCTGTTGTAGTCAACTATTGCTGATTAAATAGGCCTGCAGTTTTGGGCCTTTTAGCTAAAAAAAGGCTCTGCATATAGACATAGTAATCTTATGACTTGTATGTCTTTCAAACAGTGGTTATAGATGGTTTAATGGTGTTTTTAGTCCTTGTTTCTCTCCTTGCTGGCCTATCACCTCAATCTCTGCTTCACCAACACAACAACTAATGAGGTAAACTTTGCCACTTCTTCAAATGATCATATCTTTGGCTCAGAGTCATCAATCTATGATCTCTTTCCTTGATGTTTTATTTGTTTGTTTACAGAAATTCAAGTGGAGAGAGTAAATGGAGAGGACTTTGGAGAAGAAGATAAGCAAAGCAAAGGCAAATGCTCCTAAACACTACCGTTATGCTGTTACCAAACCAAAAAGAGAGTTATGGTTTCTTTGAGTTAAAATCAAGAACTGCTTTAGGGTCAAGCTCCCACCATTCACAATCTCCAGACCGAGCCACTCTTCTGTCACGTCTGAACGCTGGAATCTGATGCGAGAATCTATTCACTTCCGTCTTTGGAATGTCTACAACACCTGTCTTTGACTCAAGACACCTTCCGTAGAGAAGCTTGTTAAACACTTTAGCAGTCAAAAGCATTGCTTGTATGCTCTGCTCGTTGGTTTCCACTATTTCTACAATCTCTACTTCTTCACCAGTTTCAGCACAGTCTGTAATATTCCAGTTCTTGTACAGAGCCCATATCTCGCCTTTTCCTGGGAATATTTCGAATCTGTTTATACTACTCTTCACGGCTTTGACCTTGTGTGAGAAGCTGCTAGGTACTAGGACTTCTGCTTTACCGATTTTCAACTTGAATCTGCCACAGCACACAGGATGTGTTGTGAGATTTGGAGGAGGGCGATACAGCACTAGAGGTGCTACGTGGAGTTTGAACTCAGGGCTTGTGTCGATTCTCTTGATCTGAGCATACTTTCTTGGCATCCCTTTGTTACTATCACTATAGAGAGCCCATATTTGATCAATCTGGAACTTGTCTGAAGATCTCTGGCTCTCGAAGTTGTAAGTGTTTTCTTGCCCTGTTGTGCAACTGGTTAGCACATGATCTAAGGTTTTTATAGCACCATCCGAACCTTCATCTGTAGACCGAGACAATGACTTATCATCATATCTCCCACGTTTCCTTGACTGATCCGGGTTGCTTTCTTGACAAAAGTTGGACAGTTGTTTTGCTTTCATCTCGCAATCCTCAACCCATTTAGCCAACTCCTCTTTTGTGAGTTGCAGTTTCTGATCTTGTTCATTAATCCTTTCCTCCCGAGCAATAAGCTCCTTTTCTTTAAGCTCAAGTCCTTTCTCATGTTCCATCAATGATGCTTTTAACTTGACATGCTGCTCCTCTGTAGATTGCAAGTCTTCCAAGCTTTCTTGAATCTTTTTCTTGACAGATTTCAGCTTAACAGTAAGGTCAGTGATTGAGCTTTGAACCTGATCACAATGTTTCCTCTTGGCTTCTAACTCGCATGTGCATTCCCTTATCTCCTCGTTGATTGAAGAAACTTGTTCTTGTCTCGCCTTGACTAGTCTGATAAGTTCCTCAATGGAGTTGTTCAAATCTTGTATTTTCTTCTCTCCTTCCTCAACTTGCTTATTTCTTTTGGTGAGTGTATCCTCTTTAAATGCAATCTCCACAGATAGTTTACGAGTAGACTCTGTTATCTCATCGTGTCTCTTCTCTTTCAAAGCAAGTTCCTCACTGTGTTCCTCCATCAACAGCTTGATTGATTCGCAATGTCCACTCCGCTCATTAATCAGCCTTTCAATGTCCTCCAACTCCTTAGCTTTTGACTCCATCTTTTGACAAGTCTCCTTTATCTCGTTATTTAGTACTTGCAACTCTTTCTCTTTACAAACAAGTTCCAAGGACCGTGTCTCAAGCAGCTTCCCACATTCCGCAGTTTTATCAAGAACCTCCACAAGATCCTTCCTCTTCCTCTCTATATCCTCTTCCAATTCTCTATTGTGTGTTTGAAACCTCTCAAGATGCTCCATCTCTGCGGTAAGCTCACTCTGATGCTTCCCAAACTCAATCTTAATCTGTACTAACTGTTCCACCTTCAAATCAAGCTCACCCTGAGTCTTTGTCAGTTCCAAGGACCTTGTCTCAAGAAGGTTACCACATTCCACAACCTTGCCCTGAACCAACGTCAGATCTCTTGTCTTTCTCTCAATCTCCTCATCCAATTCTAGCTTGCGAGTTTCATCCCTACACATTTCAAGACGATGCCTCTCCAGATCAGCCTCCATCTGTGCTAACAATCCACCTTTCAAATCAAGCTGAACTTGAGTCTTCGTTAGTTCCAAGGACCGTATCTCAAGCATCTCACCACATTCCACAACTTTCTCCTGGACCAAGGTGAGATCTCTTCTCTTTCCTTCATTCTCCTCAATCAACTCTCTCTTGAGAGTTTGAGCCTTCCTCAAAAGCTCCATCTCCGCACTCACCTCAACACGATGCCTCTCCACCAACACCCTAAGCCCACTCAACTCCTCTTCTTTCTCTTCAACCTCCCTCCTAAAGCCATCAACTTTCACCTCCCCTGCTTCAACCACTTTAGCCCTTTCATCAATTTCAAAGCTTCTCTTCTGCAACTCATCGAACCTCTTCTCCACGTTACCTTTCACAGACATCAAATGATCCTCCAAGTCTCTCCACTGAAGAGCGAAGACAACTAAATCGGAGGCTTGTGACTGAACCTTCTCCAACGCTTTGCCGAGATTCGCCATCTTCACTCCACAGAGGCTTAGCTCGTCTTCCACCTTGGTTCTTCTCTCCATTTTTGGCCCTAACGATTTCTCCCGATTGGAATCAGACTTGGAAGACGAAGGTTCCCAATTGAATGAGACGAAGGTGAATGATGAGGAACCCTAAAAATGGTGGAAACCCTAGAAATCAGGGTTTAAGTGAGAGCTATTAGGATCTGAAAGAACAGTGATTCGTGATCGTGAGAGAGGGAATGAATATTCTCTTCACCACTTCTTTTTTTTTGTTATAGTGAAAGAGAATCATCAAATTAGTCCCGAAGCCTCTAGTTCTGTCAGTGGGTTTTGTATAAGCTGGTCCAGACGACGCAATCACTGATTGCACTCGACGCTAATTGGGCTCTTGTAGGGCTCGTCATGGAAACTCGTACATCTCGTGTTGGCCCAAGTAAATATTCTCGGAATTGGACTATAACGTTTGCAAAAAATCCGAAAACATGAGATTCAAATCAAATATGAACCGAAAAAATGAATTCGTATATGAT
Organism: Moricandia arvensis; assembly: GCA_905132765.1. Classification (NCBI taxonomy): domain Eukaryota; kingdom Viridiplantae; phylum Streptophyta; class Magnoliopsida; order Brassicales; family Brassicaceae; genus Moricandia; species Moricandia arvensis. Next base: position 47,052 of record CAJHQP010000847.1, on the reverse strand, counting down.
TCGAGATGTAAAAAGATGATTAGTGGTATACAATGAATCTGAAGTATTATTAACCGTATCTGAGTATGTATTTTGATTTTTTTTTAAAAAAAAATCCAAATAATAAATCTGGATCCACTATCAAAACTCGAATCCAGATTCTTGAATTATTGTTCGGATTAGGGTTCACATCCTTGAAATATTATCCAGATTTAGATTCTTTACATATTTTTCAGAGTGGATCCAGAATCCCGTATTGAATAATGGATTATAGTTTATACTCATAATATAAATGACTTTGAGATAACAAAATATCTTTCTCTTGCATGAAACTTATCATTTTCTTGCTTAATGTAAACTTTTGGCATATGCTTCAATCAAGGAGAGGTATGTGGATTAGTCTGTAAAATGGATACTCTCCCTTTTTGTATCATTAACAACTGAAAGACCCATCCACATGAGTTCAAAAGCCGGCTGATACGTACTACATCCGTTTCGATTTAGTTGTCGTTGTAGAGAATTTTTTTGTTTCAAAATAAGTGTCGTTTTATAATTTCAATGCAAAATTTATTAGTTTTATCAGTTATTCTATTTTTCTATTGGTTGAAATGTGGTTAGGTGTATAGGTAATTGTATTTTTATCTAGAAAATATGTAAAATTAAATGATTTATTAATCTGCGTGTAAAAACCTAGAACGACAAGTAAAACGAAACGGATGGAGTAATATCATCAAAGCCATAAGTCGGAATACACCGGAGTCAGAAACCGAAACCTCGAAAAAACCATAACTAATGAAATACAAAACATAAACCTAAAAACCAAACTTCACCTAACATCAATTCTGCTATTAAAGTAAAATCAAGTGAATAAGCTCTTAAGCAATCGAGAAGCCGGAAACATGTCACCAAGATATAGTTTTATCTTCAACCGAGCCAAACTTAGCTCTTACCTGCATCTTAAGCTGCACTGAAACGCTTCAAACATCAAAAGACAATGAAGACACCAAGATTGCGGCAAACAACCAAGAGACATACTAAACCAAGAACCTGAGAACAAAACTCCTTAGCTGAAGGAATTCAGAATCAGCCGATTAAGCCATCTAAAATACACTATAGACCTTCTCGCAGTGCTGACGAGAGTCGCCAGTCGCTGGAGAAAATAACCTGAAAATCTTTTTTTTCTCTCTGGCGGCTAGGGTTGGGGGCATCCCTTGTTTTGTGGCCATATGTCTCCATTGCTTGCAAACTTTTATCAACCTCATGGTGGAATCTGCACAAATTTTTACCAGCATGCTGTAACTAGTAGCAATATTCATTGTTAGACATGTTTTCATGATTTAAGAAAACTCTAATAATATCAAGCCATTGGATAAACTTTACGTTACGAACATAAAACCTACTGTTCCTTGCTTTATTCTCAGCATTTCACGAACAACACCAATGCTTCACTCATATTTCCTAGAACATCAAGAGAAATTTTTATTTGTTAACTTAATGATACTAACAAGAATCAGTCAATTTTACATATAATTCCATGTGTGCAAGAAGTTGTTAATCATTTCATACACAAAACGAAACATAAGTATAATTTTCTTGATTAAATACATACCAACCTTCCCATAATTCATAATCTTATCTGTGTATATCTTCTCCAGATATAGTCCCGATCTACGAGCGAGACTTTCACAGTCTCCTAACTTGGACTTTGGATTATCCAGATTAGTTCGGTTTAATTTAGACTTACATTAATTTCTATTACTCTGTTATTCTAATTTTTGGATATTTTTTGTCGACTACAAATAATAAAAGGTCCCTTAGTTTTAAGAATCAACCGTTGTTGTTGCCATGTCTTTTGGTGGGGTGGAGAGATGTTTTCATTGCCTCAACACCCCATTGCCAGGCAACATACGTACGACGGTTTCCATTCATCGCTTTCATACTTTCTTGAATGCATTTCTAATGATGTTAACGTGGTTTGTTTTTAAAAGTTTCAAACCGAACTCCGTTCAATAAGAAATATAAGTTGATTTAATGGTGGTAGGCGAGATTCGAGACCTTCTTCACACTAACTTGTCACTCGCTATTTTAAACCAAAATGAGGCCACAAAGGCAAATTGATATAAGTTGATTTGATGGTCTATAACCCAATACAAGATAGAAGTAAGCCAAATCAAGACCCACAAAAGAAACATCTGATAAGGTTAAATGAAAGACCAAACATATGTCTCTTAAATGTTTTTGAGAGAATTACAAAATTGACACAACACCGACCGGTATTTTTCGCCGGAGAAGAGCTCATAAAATTGCATGAGAGGCATCAAGACCCATACCATTTTTTCTTCCAATCCATTTGACTACTCTCTCTTCTATGCTCACCTTTGATGTTCAGATGTTCTTCATCTTAATTATCAAACAAGTTAAAACCAACAACTCAGCTTCAAATGGTTTAATAAAATAGTTTTCATCGAAACATTTTTTCTAAAGAGAAAACATTATATCTATTTGACAAATTATCAAAACTTAACTAATAACCGATGAAAAACACTCAAGGTCTATTGGGATGGTAATTTTCCGAAAAGAAAATCCAACATGTGCAAAAGAGTAGATGAAAAAATCAAATCGGAGTAACATAAATTCTTCCGATAAACAAAAGACTAATTTCGATAAACGAAATACCACCTTAAGTTTGAGTAATAAAATAACTGTTGAGGAAAAAAATCCAAAAAATAGAAAAATATATTCCCACAAACATAAGATAGTTTACCATGGGGATAGATAAAATTTAGATCTTTAAAATCAGAAATCACAATAGATAACAATTGCTCTCTCTCTCAATAAAAGATGATAGAGAGAAGAGAGTGAAAACCCAAAAACCAGAATTTACTAATTGTTGTTTCCTAAACATGACCATTAAGTTTTAACTTAGAATCACATTCTAACTACAGTTATGTCGAAACTAGACATATATATATATGTGTGTGTGTGCAATTAACAGAAAAAGACTTAAAACATGAACAATGATGAAAAGGTAGAAAAGTTTCTTCTCACTAAGTTTTTTCTCATTAAAAACTAAAGAAAATAGAAAAGGTAGAAAGATGGGAGAAAACAAGACTGTCTATCGCTTAAGAAACTCAAGACAAATTATGAGAAACTCTCATGCTTGTTTGTCATGATGTAAGCGGTAATATTTCTTTCTATTTTAAATATTAATTTTAAAACTTTTTTATATAGATATTAAATACTTGAGAGACTTGAGGAAGAGCTTTACCTCTACACTTCTTTGGGTTAAGATCAAGAACTGCTTTCGAGTCAACCTCCCACCATTCACAATCTCCAAACCGAGTTGCACTCCTCTCACGTCTGAGCGCTGGAACCTGATGCGAGAATCTATTCACTTCCTTCTTTGGAATGTCTACAAAACCTGACTTTGACTCAAGACACCTTCCATAGAGAACCTTGCTAAACACTTTAGCAGTCAAAAGCATTGCTTGTATGCTCTGCTCTTTAGTTTCCACCACTTCTACAATCTCAAGCTCTTCCTCTTCAGACCCATCAGCATAGTCTGTAATGTTCCAGTTCTTGTACAAAGCCCATATCTCACCTTTTCTTGGGTATATTTCAAATCTGTTTACATTACTCTTCACTGCTTTAACCTCATGGGAGAAGCTGCTAGGCCCAAGGACTTCTGCTTTACCAGTTTGCAACTTGAAGCGGCCACATGAAACTGGATGTGTCATTAGATATGGAGGAGGGTGGTACATCACTAGAGGTGCTACATGTAGCTTGAGCTCAGGGCTTGTGTCGATTCTCTTGATCTGAGCATACTTTCTTGGCATCCCTTTGTCACTATCACTATAAACAGCCCATATTTGATCAGTCTTGAACTTGTCCGGAGATCTCTGGTTCTCAAAGTTATAAGTATTTTCTTTCCCATGAGTCTCTATATCTAAGGACTGAGATAGTGACTCATCATATCTCCCACGTTTCCTTGAGTTCCCTGCCGGTTTGTGGACATCCCTAGGTGTAAGAGCAACATGTTGATCCATGTTTCTTTCTTGATAGAAGTTTGAAAGCTGCTTTGCTTTCACCTCATAATCCTTAACCCATTTAGCTAACTCTTGTTCTGTGGCTTTCAGTTTCTGATCTTTGTCATCAAGCTCCTTTGCTCTCAGCTCATGTTCCATCAATGATGCTTGTAGCCTGACCTTCTGCTCCTCTACTGATTGCAAGTCTTCCAAGCTTTCTTGAATCTTTTTAATGACGGAACTAAGATGACATTCTTTTGATTTCATCTCAATAGTTAGGTCAGTGATTGAGCTTTGAACCTGGTCACAATGTTTCCTCTTAGCTTCCAACTCATCTGTGCATTCCCTTATCGCCTTTTCGATTGAGCAAACTTGTTCTTGTCTCACCTTGACTTGTCTGATAAGTTCCTCACTGGAGTTACTCAAATCTTGTATCCTCTTCTCTCCCTCCTTAGCTTGTTTGTTTCTCTCAGTGAGTACTGACTCTAAGGACTTCAACTCCTTCTCTTTGATACACAAGTTTTGGCGACACTGTCTGAATGCATTTTTCACAGACCTAACCTTCTTGCTAACAGAATCTTTCTCAGAAATAAGATCAGTAATTGATCTTTGAACCTTATTTCTTGAACAAAACTGTTCTTGTCTCACCTTGAGTTGTCTGATAAGTTCCTTGTTGGAGTTACTCAAGTGCTGTATTTGCTTCTCTCGTTCTTCAACTTGTTTATCTCTCTCAGTGAGTATTGTTTTCAAAGACTTTAACTCCCTTTTTGTTGACTCATGCTCAGCAATGTATCTTTCCTCTTCTGAAAGTTGCTTGCAAGATAGTTTATGAATAGCCTCTTTGATCTCATTGTGTTTCTTCTCTTTAGAAGCAAGTTCTTCAGTTAGTTCCTTTATCAACATCTTGGTTGATTCATAGTGTCCACTTCTTTCATGAATCATCCTTTCAATATCCTCCAACTCCTTACCTTTTGATTCCATCTCATTGTTTAGTGTATTGACCATTTGTTCCCTCAGGTCAAGGTCTAGACTTACTGCTTGCAGCTCTTTCTTTTTAGAAACAAGTTCTGAGGACTGTGTCTCAAGCAGCTTCTGCTGAGAATCTAGTTGTTCTTCCATCACTTCAAGCTGCTTCCCACATTCTGCAGCTTTATCAAGAACCACTTTAAGATCCTTCCTCTTCCTCTCTATATCCTTTTCTAGTTCTCTGTTGCTAGTTTGTATCCTCTCAAGATGCTCCATCTCAGTGGCAAACTCAATCTTCACATGTCCTAATTGTTCCACCTTCAAATCAAGCTCACCCTGAGTCTTTGTTAGTTCCAAGAACTTTGTCTCAAGCAGCTCACCACATTCCAAAACTTTCTTCTGAACCAATGTGAGATCTCTTGTCTTTTTCTCATTCTCCTCATCCAATTCTCTCCTGAGAGTTTTAGCCCTACCCAAATGCTCCATCTCTGTGCTGACCTCAACACGACGCCTCTCGAGATCAGCCTCCATCTGTGCTAACTGTCCACCTTTAGAATCAATCTCAGCTTGAGTCTTCCTTAAAGACTCCACCATCTCATCAAGTTGACTCTCCTTTGACCTCTTCTTGATCTTACACTCTTCAACCAACATCTTAAGAACCTCTTCTTTGTCTTCAATCTCCCTCCTAAGCCCATCAGATTTCACCTCTAAATCACCTATTGTATCAATTGCAAAGCTTCTGTTTCGCAACTCCGCCTCTCTAGATTCCAACTCCATGAACCTCTTCTCCACTTGACCTTGTATTGACTTCAAATAATCCTCCAAGTCTCTCCATTGATGAGTGAAGACAAGTAGTTTAGAAGCTTGAGAGTGAAGCTTGTCAAATTCTTTACCTAGATTCACTCTCTTGGCCTCACAGAGCTTTAACTCATCTGCCAAGTTAGTTCTCTCCATTACCTAATGAATTTCTTCTATTGCACGTAAGAGTTCTAAAAACAAGGAAAACAATTAAAAACCTAATTAATATAAGTTACTTGATAAGTTAGCGACCTATAGTCTACCAATGAATATCTTTACTTGGATGACTTTAATGGAGTCTGGTAATAATAATACTTGTAATAAAAGTTATCCTCAAATCTTTCAAGGAAGACGATGATTCACAACAGAACAACACAAACGTGAGTGACAAGAAACTTATAATTGGTGGAAACCCTAGAATTTAAGAGGGGGCGCTCGAGAGAAGGAGAGAATATTTAGGGTTTAAAGAAGGAGACACGAAGATTTTAGGATCTGAAAGAAACAAAGAATGAATACCAAGAGGAGTTTGCTTCCTTTTATAATGGGAGAATCAACATATTAGGTCCCAAAGCTTCTGTCTCGGCCAGAGACACCGCTTGACTAATTATTCTAATTATTACTATACATTCAGTTGCTAAATAGTTTTTTTTTAAAAAAAAATTGGTTTATTATGCTAGTATTAAACTACAACTTTATGATCATATTACCTGTTTTATGAAGATTTACGGCTGAATGCATGATGAAGAGACTGGAGACCCGAATCTCCTAATATATAAACATTTAAAAACTTTCGGTCAAATCATTGAACTAAATGGTTTCCTAAAACTTTTAATTTGACCACATTATGACTGTGTGACTTGAAGTCATATAAAACTTTAAATGTGACCACAATATGATTGTGTGATTTCAAATTTTGACTCAAGGCATGTTTCCACTAGTCAATGCCTTTTTTGGTTAGTGGCATTAAGTGTGATTAGTACAAGTCTACAAAATATGATACTCCCTCTGTTTCTAAATAAATGTCATTTTACCATTTTTTTCTTGTTTCAAAAAAGTGTTACTTTATATTTCGAATGCAATTTTTTTCATATAATCTCATTTTTATCTTTTTAACTAGCCAATAGATGTTTATAAGAATTATTTTTATTTAAATAAATATACATTAAATAAGAGCATAGTGGTATATTTATTAATTTTCTTAATATGTGTAAAATGTGTCAAAGTGATACTTATTTAGAAACAGAGGGGGAGTATCAAATCAACCGATTAAGTCAAATATACATTAATGATGAACCAAAAAGAAGTCAAAATATACACATTCAATGTTTAGTAGATCACATATATATTTTCTTGCTTTCATTTTGTTTCAAAAAAAAAAATACTTTTTTCGTATACAAAATATTAATGTTGTACTTTTTACTTCTTTACAAAAGATTGATGTTTTAGAATATAATTAATGCATTTGTCTTTAAAACTTAGATTTGTCAATCAATATATTTTACATTGATTTGAAAATACTATATAGATTCTAAAGTACGTAAATCAATAACGACTTCTTAGTCACATTAGGTAATTCCATAGTTTTTAATTAAGAAAAATAATAATAACATTAATGATTAATTTTATGGTTAATGTAATTAATAATTATGTTATACAAAAAAATAATGAAAAATTTAATATATATTTAAATAACCCAACTTATTTTTCTAAATACTTAAAATCATTTTGGTGATGATGATACAAAGAATCAAACTAGACATGGCAATACTATTTTTAATATACAACTCTACGTGGATAGGAAGAGCCACTGGTAAATTCATCAGACTCTTCCATCTTCCTTATCAGATAGTCTACACTAGTTTTAAATTTGACCATATCAGATAGACAGAGAGCTATCTGGTCAGTCATTCTTTTTATCCTCTTGCACAGCTTGGCCTACATTTTACAAGTACCTAACCATAATGTTCGTGGTATACGGACTCCACTCCACTGCGAATGGTGCTCATTTTGAATTCTAGTAAACTCTATCTGAACCACATTACTAGTCTATCTCAACATACAAACAACAAAACTCTCGTAAGGAGTACAAGGAGTGTGTATTGTAGTGGTAACTGATGGCACTAATGGTATGTATTAACGCAAATCACTTTGTTATTAAAACAAAACAACAAACTGTTCCAACTTAAAAAGTTACAACAGAACAGATAATGAATATACATCAATCAAAACCCTTTCAAAGTTTTTGCTTTCCTGTTCTCAAAACGTAGGGACACCTTTCTGTCCTCACAAACAATATTACAAATCAAAAAAAAAAAATCATACAAAAAATGCATAATTTCAATCACCTTTTTCTACAAAAAAAACTACTGTTTTCTTTGTTGTTCATCCACATGTCTCTCTCAAGCTCCACTAAGACCAGGAGGGTCTCTCTCAGTTGGAGAGCCAGGGACGAAAGGGACAAAGCCACGGCCTCCAAAGACAGGTCTCATGAAGGAGTCATCAAACAGTCTCCAGTAGTAATGCACTGTTCTAGTGGGCCTTGTCAAGAAGCCACGTATACTGTCAGGCCTGGGCACATTGTGGTGCCCTGGAAACTCAATGAACGAGTCTTGGTCTATCAAAGGGATCTGCAGGGATTTTGGTGTGTTGTTGTTGTCATCAGATAGCATGCTTGTTGTGGCTTTCTGGTGTGGCAATAGGTATCTTATGAGCGGTTTTGTCAGCATACCAAACACCTGCAAACCCGGTTCGAGAGAATCTATTTAACCAAACACCAAAATCAAATGGAGTATACTAAGTAGCTCAATGAACATCCCAGAGGTATCTTACCACTGTGCTGAAAAGACAGACGGTTATAGTACTTGTGATCATGATTGCATTCCCGCGCAAATCCGTGTGTCCAGCCCTTGTAAACTGCAACAGAAGCAAGCAATGTTCTAAAAATTGGTCTAGGCAGAATGATTTTCCTAGAAATATTTTTAAAAAAATCGTCTTAGAGGTTTAAAAAACCGGTCTAATCGCCATCCTAAACAATAATCTTTTACAAGACGCGTGACCACTACCTAGCGATTACTTGAACATTGGAAGCAAGTGTTAATTGAAAGCATCATAGTGAGTACATAAAGACAAATCTCTTTATACCTTGTTGTATGCAAGAGCCATTGATACAGCACCTCTCATGAGACCAGACCACCAAATCACAACCTGGAGGAGTGGGGGAAAAAACACAATGATAGATATAAACAGCTGAGATCCAGAAGAGTTTTTAAATCCATTAGAACAAAGTAGGAATGATTCATACTTGCATCTTGAAGTTGATCTTCTCGCTTTCGTTCTTCTTGACTAAGTTAGACAGGAATGATAATGGAAAGACGAAGGCTGCTCTTCCAAGCATGAGCAGACCTATTAGGATTGAGCTCACTGCAACTGATGTTCCAGGGCTGTCACTTACTGATCTCCACTTGTCAATGTCCAAGGCATCCATTCCGACATATAAGAATATAAATGTCTCCGCAAGAAACGACAATGTTGCAAAGGCATGCCTGAGTCATCAAGAAATGCACAAAATAAGCATTGGAATGTACAAAGTGTTTTGAACTGAGTGAATCTCATGGAAAGGTGGCGAGACTGGAGAGTTTCATACTTGGTAGTGATTCTTGAGCTCTCGGTTACGTTGTGCCACGTGTAATGGGACATCACAATCCCACAGAAAAACACAGTGAGAATACCACTCAAGTCAAAAAGCTGCAACCAAAACCATATAACATCATTAAACTTTGTCTAAGAATATAACATCAATAATGTATAAGTTAATCATAAAATCTAACCTCAGCAAGCATATAAGAAAGATACGCCATAAGCATCATGAGGGCAACCTCTCTGTCAGTTGAGTGTCTGAGGCATGCCATGAGGGTATATCACTTTAGACCAAACAGAAAAAAAAAAACATAGAGAGAGTCACATATATTAAGCATAATATTTACCTTCCAAAATATAGCTTTTTGATGACATATGCACTTATCAGACCAGTCTGCAAAATGAATCACAAAGATAGTAATTGGCATGAACACAAGAGCATGCAAATACATGAATTAGAGAAGAAGAGAATAGACTTACCGCAACACCAAGCAATGTGCTCAGGAGAAACAAGTACATGAAGTTTCCAAGAAGTCGAAAAGCAGCTTCATGGTTAAGATGGGTGAGGTCAAAGCTCTGAATCGCGTTGAAGATAACAACTGATGTGGCATCATTCACAACACCTTCTCCGAATACAAGACTGTAAAGCAAAGGTGTCTCATCTTGATTCAGCACCTTAAATCACAACACAAGAGGAACAAAAACTATTTAGTCCACATTTGTTTATAGGTTTGTAAGTACTATCAGTAACTGGAATAAAACACATTACCTGCAGTGTGCACACAGAATCCGTTGCAGCAAATATGGCACCAATTGCTGAGAATTGAAACACCGAAAAATATTTAAGTATAAACCGATAAAGCAAAGCAAAAGGAACAGAAAGCCATTGGTTCAGAGACATTACCAAGATAATCACCCAAGTCAAAGGTCCCAATGTCCAGTTTCTTAAAGAACTGCGTTACACCTAGTTCAAGCACCATCAGATTATCAAGTAGAATATACAAAACTATCTGGCAACCTAACAGAGTGATGATCCACAAGACCTAATCTATAAACACCTTTCAACGGCATTTCAGCCAAAAGAAACGGGAAGTAGAGTACCTAGAGTTATGACAGTGCAAGAAATAACAGTTCCAATGGCACCAAACAGCATAATCGTCACGAAATTGCGGAAAAACTGCTTCTTTTTTACTTGAAACCTGAAACAGGCAAACAATAAATGATCTGAGAAACATCTGGATAACAGTATAGGGAGAAATGAAGCTGAAAAGAGTTAATCCATGACAAGGACAAAGCAGGACCACCAAACTTGCACGTGAATAAATCTAACTAATTGAACAAACCAAACACATGATGTCCTCTTTCTTTTCAACAACCACAACTACTACAAAAGCTGATGTGTGACAGGTAAATTTATAGAAGCAGAGCTTGAACTTACTATTCAACATCTATAAAGTTTTTCAAAAACTAGTTTTGTTGTAAAGAAGAAAACTGACCCTGCATTGAATATTATAGGTGGTAAAAGATATATGAAGAAAAGATCTTCACTGAAGACCAGAAGACGTGAGCTCTTCCCATTACTAATCAGCAAAATGACAACACCAGTGGCCAATCCCTGAAACCAAAACATCATTCAAGATGGAAACATGCGTCATTAATCAATCATATACACATAGGCAAGTCAGTGAACACTTACAATCATTAAGGCGGTGATGGATTCATTCATCCATCGGTTCTCCTCCAAAAGATGGCCAAGAACAATACAAGCACAAAGAAGTGCAACAAAGAGATTGAGTGACACCACAGAGGCGTGATCAGAGGTTGATAATGAAGGCATTTTCGACACGAAAGAATCCAAAAATGATGCCATTACTGTCATCTTTTATAGAGTTCCACAAGTTTCCTATCGCCAATCAATGTAGTCAACAAGTACAACGCTCACACATGGATCAGCAAACCGGAAAATCTAGTATCTTTCCGTGCTGTCCATAGAAAACAAATCCCTGTAATAACGGTATCAAGGGTGTTAGTGTAAGGAAATCAATCCCTGTAATTATGCTAATCAATTGCTGTCTTAATATAATACCCTTTGTAATAACTCTAGAGTCTCATCTTCCTCTATATATAAAACTACAACATAATAACATTCATAATCTATAAACAGCACCCAACAAAACTCTAGATTGCAAAATCTAGCAGTAACAGAAAAAGACAAGCTTTGTTTTGTTTAGAGAAGGAGAAACAGAGCTTAGGACAAAGCAGAAACAATGAAAGCTGTAATAACGGAATCAAGTGTGTTAGTGTAAGGAAATCAATCCCTGTAATTATGCTAATCAATTACTCTCTTAATTATAATACCCTTTGTAATAAATTACTCTAGAGTCTCATCTTCCTCTATATATAAAACTACTACATAATAACATTCATAATCTATAAACAGCACCTAACAAATCTCTAAATTGCAAAAACTAGCAGTAACAGAAAAAGACAAGCTTTGTTTTGTTTAGAGAAGGAGAAACAGAGCTTAGGACAAAGCAGAAAGCTGTAATAAAATTAAGCTTTGTTTGACCATCTTGCTTTTTTTATATTACATAACAAAAACATTATAAAAAAACGTAAAATTGAATCCAAACCTACGACTCTTTAACGCAAAAAGGGCACAGATTTCGAAAGGCTATAATCTATATAAATGATGCAAACATAAACCAAAATCTTAAAAGTTTCCATTTTTTGGTAAGAACCCATCAACCAAGACATGGATGAGGTCGAAACCCAGATTTTTTTTGTTTCCCACCAACCAATCAAACAAAAAAAACATGGTGGATCTGAATTGATTTACCTCTTAAGCGTGATCTAACGTCTTCAAGATCACGGAGATTGGAATTTCAAATTTTTCGAAGCTCAGAAGCTAAAGCCCTGAGAATCTTTAACAAGACGCGACGCGATGAGAAGAAGATGATGAGATGGAGGGTCGTCTCACGAAAGAGAGAGAGATTACGCGGCTTGGAGTTTTAAACGAATTTGATTCTTTTGTTTTTCTTCTGGAAATAGAGAGAGACGTGTACGGTCCTGTTTTGGGAGAGAAGAGGGGACTGAGAGAGAGAGAGAGGAAGAACATTCTTATTTTTATACAGAGAGAGATAGAGAGAAGAGAGAAAGTGTTATTCTCTGCTGGCACACATGATTAAATCTCAACCGTCGATTTTATATTGCTTTCTCTGATCTGAACAGTTAAGGTGTGTGTGTATGGGGTTTATGGTAGAGCTTATTGTAGGTGATACACTCTTACCAACAGTGACCTACTATTTTTTTGTTTTTGAGAAATTCTAGATAACTCTAAATTTTGTTTTTATCAAAATTATATCAGACAAGTGTCAAAATAACCAAAATCTTTTAGAGGTAAAAAATATTTATATCCCTATGCTTAAATAGTTTATACTTAAGGCTTAGATTTAAGTGGTAGAATTTTGGGGTAGTTGGTGTTTAATTTTTTTTAAAAGAAATTAATATTTAAAATAATAATTTCAAAAAAAAAAATCAGATTTGAAAATAAAGTTTTGAATTTTTTTTTTAGAAATAATCAGAAATTTTCAAATTGAAAAAATATTTTCAAAACTTAAAAAATTTTTTTTAGTATTTATATACATTTATATCTACAAACTGAGGATAAACTAATCTTTTATCTTTTTAATGAAATTTGTATCGATATTTTTGTCTTTGTGTGTTTATTGATCAAAAAAACTTATTTTAATCTAAAGTTATTTGAGAAATTTGCCATATATTTTTAGCATGCATAGATTAGTTTATCAAATAAAGTCTACCACTACTTTACTTCCATCCCAAATATTATTTTTTTTAGAAAAAAAGTTATGTTCCGAGAAGGACATATTAAATGATATGGATGAAATTAATTAGTCAAAGTTAAATATTTTTTAATATTATTAAATACGTATGTTTACAAATAAAAATTAGATATATATGTACACGATAAAATAGAAGGAATATTTATAAATAGTTTTATCATTTTAGCATGCTCGTGGGTTTTTGGAAGTTCTTTAGTTCAATGATTTGATAAAAATATTCATTAATATTTAGATGCCAAAAATGAAAATTATTTTAAAAAGAATAAAAAATTCAATATAGTATAAGTAAAAAAAATCGATTCTAATATTTTAAGAAAGATATATTAAAATGACATGGATGCATTATTTTAGATAATGTATCTGAAATATTCTTTTAATAATATTAAATATGTATGTTTAAAAATAAAAAAATAAATATAAATGTACACAATAAAATGGAATGAAACTTTTTAAAATTAAGTAATTTGTTTTGTCATTTTATTTCATAATCATAGCATATTTGAGGGGTTTTGGTAATATTAAATAATATGTTTAAAATAAGAAAAGAAATAGAAATGTCTACCAAAATTGGAACGAAACTTTTAAAAAGTTAAGTAATTTTTTTTTGCCAATTTATTTCATCATCTTAGCATATTTTTGGGGTTTTGGAAGTTCTTTAGTTCAATGATTTTATTAATGTTCATCAATACTTATATACCAAAAGATGTCAGGTTTGAAGTTAAAAATTTGATTTATCATCAATTATGCATATTATTTTTAATTACATAAGATTTATAATATAGTGTAAGTAAAAATTGTCAAACTTAAAATTAAGAAGTCAATTAACTATAATGCAAATTAGATTGTTAGATGTATTTTTCAAATTGTTAGAAGTAAAGTCATCGTATAATAATTTTTTTTTGTCAAAAATCCTATAATGATTATCATTATCGTAATACATAAATGATTGTTAAAAACATGCTTGAGTCTACTACTAGTCTACTTCCATCCCAAAATAAATTATCTTGTTAAAATTGTAAAAATAATATATTTATTACTGACAACCATGGGTGAATCAATTGCATTATGTAGTGTGGGGCATCTATAACAAAACATATTTTGATTAGGGGCATTTACATAAATTACAGGTAATTATTGAACATAGTGTGTGACACTTGCCCCACCTAAGCTCTACTTGGATCCACCCCTGCTGACAACTCTTGGTTATGCTTTGATTAGTTTATAATATTTGAATTGTGTAATGTCAGTTGAGTTTGTATTTAGCAACCATACAAAAATTGTGACACCAAAACTTAATTGCCGGCTGCCGATTAATACAATAAAAATTAAATTAAAAATTTTAAATTTCATATCGTATGTGATGTGAATGTTTAAGTTTACTTAATACTAATGTATATTATTTGTGAATATAACTTCTCAAGGCACTCATTGTTAAGCTTGTTAATGTGGACACATTAACAACAATATTGTATATTGGACTTTTTGACTCATGCAAACCCAGTTTTCAACATATATGAAGAGGGATATACATACGAATCTAAAGACAGAATAAACTTTAGGATCTGAATCTCAGGGCGAAACTAGCCAATGGGTATATAGCCAATAAGCATAAGAGTCAAGAGTTAATTTAAATATTTATTTAGAAAATTTATTAAATCATTAGATTAGTGTGTAATCAACTCATAGCTGTCACCAAGCAGGAAGCCAGATTATACAAAACTACGGGGCATGTGCACTTCTAACAATATTGATACAGTTTATTTGAAAGAAAACATGAAAACTATGTTATATCACATGGTAAAGCCAGTTTGTGCATCCTTAATAACCCTAATTCAATTATTTCTTGTTTTCTAATAAAAGAATGCTTAGTAAAATATATTTTTCTCCTGACTTATCGTAATTCTACCATTTTTTTTGTTTTATTCAATCGTATATGTTCAGAAACAAGCACACAATTTATAAAAAAACATAAACCTATTTATCATAAGAGAGGTTACAGATCTTGTCTCTATGTTTTTGTCAAATAAAAGAAAGAAAATAATAGACAGATCAATGATCTCAATTATTGAGTCATTATATATTATTACTGTCAAAGAAAAATAATATATAACCAAACCAAGATTCAATCTACGTGAGGATAACAAATACAACTGTCTTAAATCTAATCATACAAAGCTTCAAAGTCTGTCCACGTCGTAGAGATTATTTAAAGAAAAAAAAATCTGACTGAATCTTCATAAAAATTATCTGAATTTCGTTAATATGTGGCTTATGATTCCAAATTTTCA
Organism: Moricandia arvensis; assembly: GCA_905132765.1. Taxonomy (NCBI): domain Eukaryota; kingdom Viridiplantae; phylum Streptophyta; class Magnoliopsida; order Brassicales; family Brassicaceae; genus Moricandia; species Moricandia arvensis. The sequence continues at coordinate 31,497 of CAJHQP010000847.1, read as the reverse complement.
AATATAGTTGTCAAATATTACGTGCAAATTAGTGCCAAGCAAGAAAGATAATCCCATCATGGCATGCAAGCACGAAAAAAATGAAGGATAATATTAGCATCTTACATACAGCCGATGAGATAAGTGTATAACGATAATGTTCTATAACAAATGAATTGTTTTCATTATCACGCACGGTTATCACACACATGACATGAACTGGCTTTTCGAATATTGGAAGGTCAAATATGTGAAAAAATTGTAAGGAAAATACATGTGATGTCAAATAATCTAGGGCCAGATTCATCTAATGTAAGAGTATTCAGTATTTTTGGATTTAAAGATCACGTACAAAAAAAATCAAATATACTATCATTATTGTCTTGATATTTTCTATCCACGACAAAAATATTACTTTTCTGTAGTTATATACTTACAAGTTACAACATGAATTTGATTTGAGATGGATACAAAGTTATGAAACATTTTGTGTAGTCATGTTGATGGCGTGTCACTTAGTCCTTGCAGAGAAACATGTTGACCTCTGATCTCTTAGTTAAAACCAGGTAGACAAAGCTTTCTAGATGCTATGCCTGACATTCATCGAATGTTTACTACGTTCTATTTTGAAAAAGATTGCTCTTATTTTTCTATAGATGGCACATAGCTTTAATTTCTTACCTAATCATTTTTTTATTTGGTATTACATTGTTATTCAAGCAAAATGGAAGTTGTATTTTGAAAGGGTGAATATAAAGTTAAAATAATCTTGAAAGGTAAATACTATGCATACCACCAAAGTTTATGACATGAGAGTTATTTCTTCATCAGTCATGGATGTGTTAATGTCTATGATATTGTGTACAACAATAAGGCATGTTCTAGAGAAGCAAGCATCACATTTTTCTAGAAAGTAAAACCTTGTTATTGCCATCATAAGCTCAAGGAAACACACACTCATCATCTGTGTGCCCAAAGAGCTGCTTCTTGTTGCCTCCTCTCTTGCAACAATCCTCTTTCTTGCTTAATTTACATATATGTATAACTTTCTTCTCGTATAAGAGTTAGGAATGCTTACCAGTGACGTTGGTGATGACTGATGACATCCATGTTTTTTTCTGAGCAGCAAGTCCTATATTTAAAATCAAAAAGCTCCTCATTAGTTGCTTCTGCTCTTTAAAAGTTTTTGCCACAGCTTCTTCGAAAGCACACAAGTACTTGAGTCTGAGACAAGGAAGTGAAAGCAAAACCTGATAACGATCAAATGCTATAGAGTCAGCTTTTAACATAACATAATGCAAAAGGACTTGTGAGTTGGTTAATTCCCATATATAAGAACTGACCTGACCTGGAGCTGGGTCTCTCACAGAGATATAAACAAATATTTCACAGCATAGATTAAAATTTAGATCAGCACTGTTAATAACAAAATGAAGTGTTCAAATAATCATATGATAATTTAGTGTTAAACCTGGTTAGACTCTTCAGTTATATCCATTAACTTATAATGCAAGGTTCTGGGAAAATCACTAGACCACACATTAACTTACAAAACGATGAACAGAGTTCATAAAGTTTTCGATAACTAAGTGTAACAACACATTAAAACGTTAATACTAAAAGTAAGCAATTCAAAAACTTTAAACCTCTCTTCAGACTTCACTCTTCTTTTTCTTCTTCTCCTTCTTTTCTTTCTTCTTGGCAGGCATTTCAGTTTCTTCTTCCTCGTGCTTTCTCTTCTTCTTCTTCTCCTTCTTTGCAGGTTCTTGAGTTTCAGATTCTACTTCTGTTTTAGTCTTCTTCTTCTTCTTCTTTGAAGGTTCCTCAGTTTTAGCTTCTTCTTCTTCTTCTTCTTCCTCTGCATCAGCCTTCTTCTTCTTCTTTTTATCTTTCTTCTCTTTGACACCATTCTCAGCTGAATCAGGAGTTTGTACAAGAAGAGAGTCTGCAGCAGTGTTGTAAGTCTGCAACAAAACAACAATCACAAAAGGCTTTAATCCTTTATGCAAAATCTCATTAAAGGTTGAATAAGCAGAAAATAATCTGACCTTAGCAGGAGTGATCAAACCTCCAGATCCCATCTTTGTATCCTTGTTATAAACCTCAACCTTTGGTTTGCCTTTAGATGAGCCAGCAAGACGTCCTAGATCTTTTCCTTCTAGACTTCTCAACCGTGCTTCAAGCTGATCAAACAAAACAACAATCAGTGAAGCAAGAAAAAAAGGTAGTTCAGATTGACAAAGACCAAAGAAAAGTATTAAGAGTACCTTTAAACGGTTCTCCACTCCCATAGTGTTGTCTTCCCCATCACCAAGAGCATCACAACGGATAGAGAGAGCAGCTTTTGCAGCTAGCGACCGTGAGATTTTACCCTTGTGCTTCGGTGCAGCTTGGCCAACCACAGACGCATGGTAAATTAAACCATACTTTGGTGTGTTGTGTTTGGTCTTGAGGGCTCTAAATAGAGCTTTCTCAGCTCCAAGAATCTGAACCGTGCTCCCTGGTTGCTTTGCAAGGTTCAATAAACTACCACCGTGAGAAATAAGGCGAGCACCGACCAGCTCCCCAACAAGGGCAGTTAGATTTGGTGCAATTGTGTTCATTCTGCTCTTCAAGTAGTCATAAAGCTGAGCTCTGTACTCAGCAAGAGACAGAACCTGGTCGCAGAGTTCCCGGATGTGAATCAGATCAAGGTCACTGACTTCAGTTCCCATGGATATCACAGCAGCCTCTTTAAGTTCACCTTCAACTTCATCAGCTAATATCTGAGACAGTGCCAGAAAAAGAATATGTTATAATCAGTTTCAAGAGCTATGCGCAACTCAAATCCTGAAACCAAAGGGACTGGTAGAGAGGGTTAAACCTCAGAGAAGTCTAGCTTTGCGGCATTGATCCGGTTTCCCATTAACTTTACAGACTTGGCATATAAGATATTGTCACTTATGATCTTGGCAAGCTCAGGAAAATGCCAACCGTACCATTCACGAACCCTCATAGCGTACGTGTTGAGCTCTTTGTCAAGATCATCAAGCAGACCAATAGCTTGGATTATCATAGTATCAACCTGACAAAAAGCATTAGGAGATTAACAAGACAAAGAGAGAGAGAACCTCAAACAGCATTTCAGACAGCAAAAGGATACCTTGTCAGAACTGAACTTTAGTTTATATCTAGCGAGACTGTGAGACAACCCCAAGCTCATTGGAGCCAAGTCTTGTTCTCCCAATCCAGATATTAGTTCGGATAGCTGGCTTCTCACACCTCGCAGCAGCTCCATAACAGCATTGTTGTGAACACAGTCTATTTTCTACAACAGTGAAACAAAACTGTAAGAAACAACCAATAATCAACAAATAACATAGCAGAAACGAGATACACACCAGTTTCTCCTTGATAATGTTTCCAAGCTTCGAATCAGCAACAGCTAAAGCTTCACCTTCACAGTTAGCTTTCAGAAACTTGCGGAGACCCTTGCTGGGAGTTCCCTCCACTAGTTTAGCAACTGCTTCAAGAGCTTCGGAAGTGTTGTCGAACTTGTCAAAAGCTTTGAGCTTTACCATCTGTACTAACACCAAAACACTATGTGAGAAACCTAAACTAACACAAACTATCTCCAAAAAAAGAAGAATCACCTGTCTAGCTGACTCTGCAGACGAGAACACATTGCTCAAATCCTACAAGCACCAAATTAACATACTTAGAATAACAAATATTCAATTTAAAAGAGACAGAAGGTGAAGGTAATAACCTCAACATTAGAGAGCTTCCCTTCATCTAATACTTTAAAAATTGCAAAGCCTCCGGGCGTCTCAAACAGTAGAAGCATTATCACAAGCTTAACTCAACACCTGAAAAAAAAAACCCATTAAAGTGAGCTCTCTGTACACTTAGAGAACTACAAAAAGTTCATGTCTTGGGTAGAAAGAGCCCTTTTTTTTTCCTTTTCTTAGTCTGCTTATTATGATCTTCATTAAATAGAGAAAATAAAGGTTGACAGAACACGAGTTAAGTCTTGTTACCCCTTACTATGACCAGAACTATACTAAGACGTAAACAAGAACTTGGAAGCCTTGTGCAATTGATAACGTTAAAAGAGAGGGCAATTGATAACTATACTAAGAAGATTCATTACCGAGACACAGAGGAGAGTGAGAGAAAGCAGCAGCTACTAGTTTGTTAGGGTTTAACAAAGATATTAATATAGTTGTAAGAGAAACTCAAAACGCTGCGTTTTATTGCTTTTGTTGGGCCTAATAAAACTCAGCCCATTGAGTGGAATGTTGTACTTAAGTAAATGCAACGGCGTCGCGCTTGTTCACCAGAGATTACTTGCGGTGGATTTTCGAAACGGGGTCGTAGTGGTTCAATGTCTACTTAGCTTTGCAAGGATCCGGGCTAATCAAACCGTCGGTACAAACCGGTTTATTTCCAATCGTACCAAACCTTGTAAACCTCCATCGATTCGAGGCACGTGAGATGCGCATGATAAACATACACAACTCAAATCACAAAGAAGATCTTACCTTCGTTCCCAGTTCCTCACCGATCTCGATGCCACACTTTCCGATTCAGCTCTTTTCCTGGTAACATCTAAACCCTATCATCGGAGCGAGAAAATGGCTTTGGTAGCGGCTTTGGAGGCGGATCTCCGTGCTCTCTCCGCGGAGGCGCGACGGAGGTATCCCGCCGTGAAAGACGGAGCGGAGCACGCAATCTTGAAGGTTAGATTTCCCCACTGTAATGCACAACGTCTTCTGTTCGAGCTTGTATTCACTGTGAAAACATGGCGCCTTGTTTTAGTTAGCTCGCACTATGCGTTTTGAACTGACACTCTAAGATTGAATGTGCGTCTGATTGATAGAGGCTTACTTCTTTATGTTCTCACGATGGTTTAGAACAATAAGAGAATTATCAACCGTGGTCGCGGCTAGGCGGGCTTGGAAAAGTTAAGGACCCTAGGTTAGGTTCGAAACCTACCATCTCAGATAAAGCCGTTTTAATGGCTAGGATGAAATGAGTATCTAATTCCCATTGCGAGCAATCGGGTCTGTCTGACGCATGTGGACAGGTCAGAGATTAGTCGGTTGGACTTCGGCGGGCCGAGACACCGCTGAATTATCCAAAAATAAACAATAGGAGAATAATCACTTGTAAATTTTTTTATTTTGGTCACTCTTTCTGCCAAATCGAAAAAGTTGTTGAACTGAATTGAGCAATTTTGTTTTCGAATGATTCGGGAGCTATCTCTGTTTTCTGCAACATGTGTTTAATAGCGTACATATTCTCAGAAGCAGTGAGACTCAATTTACTCAAAAGGTTTGCCTGTAAAATAGTTCACTTGATTTATATATTGTTCTTTTTTGGTTGTCAGCTTCGTTCGTCATCGAGTGCAAGTGATCTTTCGAGCAATGATGACATTCTTCGGATCTTTCTGATGGCCTGTGGAGTCAGGAATACAAAACTTAGTGTTATAGGACTTTCGTGTTTGCAGAAGCTTATATCTCACGATGCAGTTGAACCATCATCTCTAAAGGAGATACTTGATACCTTGAAAGATGTAAGTCAGAGTTTCTGTAACTTCTCTAAGTTAACTAGAGTTTTTGTTTAGTTGTTCTGGAATGCAACGAAAGCATTTGAATTTACCTGAGAATTGAAGTTCAGCTCTCTATCTTTTTCACTTGTTATTTATTTAGCATGTTCATTGTATCTTTGACGGTACCTTATGACAGACTGTCACTTAAGTCTTTTTCATACATGAACTTCTGCTAGACACATGCCTTCTTTGGTTTTAGGATGGAAATGGCGAAATAATTTTACATTTTACTTCATGAATTTTGATGCAAAACACAACTTAACGTGGTGTTTCCTTACTCGCAGCATTCAGAAATGGCTGAAGAAAATATCCAACTAAAGACTCTGCAAACTATTCTAATAATATTTCAATCTCGCCTACATCCAGAAACTGAGGTGAGTACGAAAAGCTTGGTCTAGTAAGAATGGAATTCTAACGCAGAAATGCTGGTAGACTAAATTATTCCGATCCTGGGCATTGACGTAAATGAAAGTTAAAATGGTTTTATGCATATAACAATAGAATGCAGATGTCAGAAAATTGTTTTTTCAAAGTGGCCCACTAATCAAGAGCAGTAAGACAAACTGTATTATGCTAAATGTAAAACCATTAGTTCTCCATAGATCTGCTTCCTTAAGGCTTCGTTATTCCTGAGGTTAGTATCTTTCTGAGTTCCAGGATAATATGGTTCTCGGACTAAGTATCTGTCTCAGGCTTCTTGATAACAACCGACTTCCTAGTGTGTACAAGTAAGTTGCTTTCATTCGAACCAACATCACTACTCCGATGGTATTTTCTCGTCAAACGTTCTTTTACTGTCAAAAATAAAAACCATGGATCCTTTTCTTGATCTCCCAGTACTGCTGCAGCTACCTTCAGGCAAGCAGTTGCGATGATTTTTGATCAAGTTGTTTCGGCTGAGTCCCTTCCTATGAGTAAATTTGGATCTAGCAGTCAAACGGCAAGGACTGGCTCAGTTACTGGAGATTTGAGTCAGAATATCAATAATTCAGAGTATGCTATCCGATCATCTCTGTCTGACTTACTCTTTTTCAACCTCTTTTTGTACTCTTTACTGTCCAGGTTTATTTTTTGCGCTTTGGTGGACTTTTGGTTTATTCTAATACACAGGGTGTTGCATTTGTTATATGCTGGTTGATTTGTGTTTTTTTTTCCTGATAGAATGAAAGAAATAGGCTCTCCATTTAGAAGTCCTGCTTTATGCAGTTGGAACCTTTGGTATTTGGTCTTGCAGCTATTTAATAGACTAACAGAAATATGAAACCAGGCCCTTGGAGAAAGATGTTATCTCTGGTCGATCAACAATGAGAGACACTCTGAGTGACACCGGTAAACTTGGTCTGCGTTTGCTTGAGGACCTGACAGCCTCAGCTGCAGGTGGATCTGTATGTGTTAATTCAACTATATTATGTATCTCCTCTCAGCTAAGTGTCATTAAAGGTATTTCACCAAGGTTAATATTACTGTTCATGCTTCAGGCGGCTTGGTTGCATGTTACTTCTCTTCCAAGGACCTTTTCCCTCGAACTAATTGAGTGAGTTGCTTAAAAAGAATTTTTAGATATACATGATCGTGTTGAAATGGACTGAAAATCATTTTTTAAATGTACGAGTTCTTAATTTGTTTTGCAGGTTTGTTTTGTCGAACTATATCTCAGTTTTTAAGATACTAGTTCCCTACGAACAGGTAAATGTGCAATTATCTTTCATCATTTCACTAACATGCTGACCAACTGTAAAAGTTTACCTGTTTATTTATCAGGTTTTGCGTCACCAAATCTGCTCCCTCCTAATGACATCACTTCGGACCAGCTCAGAGGTAAAATAATCACGCCTCACTGCCTTTTGTATCTTTGGACACTTCCACGTGATCTCGATAAAACTTGGATTAGCACTAAAACTTATCTACGTGCATTTACTCATGGAATTAATTTTCTTACTACTCAGCTTGAGGGAGAAATGGTTGAACCTTATTTCCGTCGGTTGGTGCTGCGGTCAGTTGCTCATATTATTCGACTGTATAGTTCGTCTCTCATTACAGAATGCGAGGTACAGTATTGATCGCAAAGGAACAAGCACATTAAACACTTTTTTCCTGTTGACTATGATGTATGCAAGTTTTCTGTGCTGATGTGCGTCCATTTCATTTCTGTCTGTGCAGGTGTTCCTAAATATGCTCGTGAAAGCTACATTTTTAGATTTGCCATTGTGGCATCGCATTCTTGTTCTTGAGATTTTGAGGGTAATCATTATATTCCAAAGTACCACTTGCACGTGTGTGTAAGATAGTATAAGGAGTTCAATTTCTTTTTGATTGTCATTTCTAAGATATATTGTGTCTGTCATTTAATAGGGGTTCTGTGTTGAGGCAAGAACTTTACGAATTCTTTTCCAGAATTTTGATATGTAAGGTTACTTACTTCTTTTCTGTTCTGCTGCACTCAATTTTGCATGTTACATCAATCAGTTACCTGTCTTGTTGTTTCTTCATACTATTGTGCAGTGGATTAAGTTTTTTTTGGATTATGCTCCTTCTCTGATCTAATAGTAACTTTCTTTGAAGGAACCCTAAAAATACTAATGTTGTGGAGAGCATGGTCAAAGCGCTTGCTCGAGTTGTTTCTAGCATACAGGTGGGTTTATAGGGCAGGCTGACTGTAATGTTTCTGTAGTCTCGATTTGCTTGAGTTCTCTTAGTCGCTATCTTATTTGTTTACCAGTTGGTTTTAGATCTACATTTAGTTTTTACCTATTTTTTGTACCAGAAAAAAATAGGAACTAACTTCAGGAACTATAAGTTGCGTTAATTAACGTTAGACATCTCACAGCAAGAATATGAAAGTTACATGGCTGAATTCTTGAGTTGGTTTTCTTGAAAGTAGTTTCAGGAGACGAGTGAGGAAAGTCTAGCAGCTGTTGCTGGGATGTTTAATAGCAAAGCTAAAGGTAATCAATTATTTGTTGCTATGATGATTAATTATTACCACTAAGGACCGCAGAATTCCATCGTACTTTTATTCCACTAAAAGTTGTCATTATAAATTCCCTCCCCCCCACTGCTGTAGGAATTGAATGGATTCTTGATAATGATGCTTCCAGTGCGGCTGTTCTCGTTGCAAGCGAAGCTCATGCAATAACTTTGGCAATTGAAGGCTTACTAGGAGTTGTGTTTACAGTCGCTACTTTAACAGATGAAGCAGTAGACGTTGGGGAGGTAATTGATGCACGGTTCTCTTCCGCTATGCCATATTATTGTTCGGCCAACATTTTATCTTTCTAATCTTGCCTGTTTTCCATACTTTCCTTTCTTCCAACCACTATAGCTTGAATCCCCCAGATACGAGCATCATCCTACGTCGGATTATTATACCGGGAAAACCTCACATCTATGTATCTCGATGGTAGATTCATTATGGTTGACTATACTCGACGCATTTTCCCTTATTTTATCAAGGTATTATAGCCCTTTTACCGGACTATATATTTATTGTGAAGCGGCGAACACTGAAGACTTTGTTTAATCTAATCGTTCTTGAAGGTCACAAGGTGAGGCCATCGTATTGGAGATACTGAAAGGGTATCAAGCATTTACTCAGGTAAATGTAAATACGTGATGTGGATATTGGCGATGCGGGAACGTCTTTGCTTTACACTCTTTACATTGACAATCAACCTTATGTTGTCTCCCTATACAGAAGAATTAATGGGTATTCTTATGATTTTTTTCTCAGGCATGTGGCGTTCTTCATGCTGTAGAACCCTTGAACTCTTTTCTTGCTTCACTTTGTAAATTTACCATCGTTTTGCCAACTGATGCCGAAAGGAAAAGGTACCTTGATAATTGTGGTTCAGATATCATGTCGAAACTACATGATCATTGCTAGCCGGTTAACTATTGGGATTTCACTTGTAGTTTCAGCAGCCTCGTACAGTCTCCTGTGTCCAAACGTTCAGAAGTACAGGTTGATCAGAAAGATGTCATTGTCCTGACACCCAAGAATGTTCAGGTACTTAATTTGACATTTTTTCGTTCTCATTCTTCCGCGTGTGCCCTATCTTGAAAGAAAAACCTCCTTTAGAGATTTTCCATTTAAAATGGTTTGGTTAAATGTGCTTTCCTAACAGACCATCTGATTATTTTTTCAGGCATTGAGAACACTCTTCAACATCGCTCATAGGTTGCATAACGTATTGGGGCCATCATGGGTGTTGGTGAGTTTTTTGCTTCACGTATGTTCAAGTAAACTACCTCATTATAACGATAACGGGAAATCCGCGACATATACAGGTTCTTGAAACTCTGGCAGCCCTAGATCGAGTTATTCATTCTCCTCATGCAACTACCCAGGTAATTTAGCAACCACCCTCCCCCAGGATTCTATTACTCTTACGAAGCTGTTTATCCTTTATGTTTTTCTCTCATTTGTGAATATTCTTACGAAGCTGTAGGCAATATAACATTATTTTTTACTTGTAGGAGGTCGCAACTGCAGGACCAAAGCTCACCAGGGAGCCTTCTAGGCAGTACGCTGATTTTAGCATTCTCTCTTCTTTAAATTCTCAAGTAAGCCATAACAATTGTCTTCTATAATGTATGGCCTTAGAGTGGTCTGGTTAATTACTTCTTGTTGAGATTTCTATAGCTAAATCTACTTATCTCTATTTTGTTTGAGTTAGCTGAATTCTGAAATTCCTGGTTCTTGACTCATTGGTTTCATCTTGCAAGCTGTTTGAAAGCTCGGCTTTGATGCATGTGTCTGCTGTTAAATCACTTCTTTCTGCACTCCATATGTTGTCCCATCAATCCATGACAGAAACTTCGGGCAGTGTTTCATCGGCTACAAGTAAAAAAATTGGGAGCATCAGTTTCTCGGTGGACAGAATGATATCTATTCTCGTAAATAATCTCCACAGTATGTTCTTAATTGATTTTCTAAGTTCATCCTCAGATATAATCTCTCTTTTCCATGCTGTCGCCTTATATATTTTTCCAGTGTCATTATTGTTTTTCTTCGTGCGACAGGGGTGGAACCACTATGGGACCAAGTTGTTGGCCACTTTCTTGAGGTGACGCGGCATTCATTATCCTATTTATTTGTAGGATAGCCTGACATTGTTCTGGACTTTGCTGACACTTCAACTGCATATTGCAGCTCGCTGAACATTCAAATCAGAACTTGAGAAATATGGCGCTTGATGCCCTAGACCAATCCATATGTGCTGTCTTAAGTTCGGAGCAATTCGGAGAAGATCCGCCTAGATCAAGAGATGAAACTCTGGATGTGAGATTTCTCTTCACTGTCTTGCTTAAATTCGAGTGTCTTTCATCTCATGCAAAAACAACCTTGATTTGATTTCTTCTTCGTTTGTTCCTCTTCCTAGGTAGAATCAAAGTCAACTGAGTTGAAGTCGGTTGAGTGTGCTGTACTATCTTCTCTCAGGGCTCTTTACCTTTCTGCCCAAAAGGCTGATGTTCGAGTTGGTTCATTAAAAATCCTCCTTCATGTACTGGAGGTATATATACGATATGAACATTCAGAGATCAACATTTGTGTATCTTCAATATATAACTTTCTGCACCTGCATAAATTTTATCTCATCAGAGATGTGGGGAAAAGTTGTACTATAGCTGGCCTGGCATTCTTGAGATGTTGCGGTATGTTTCCTGCTCAATTTCTGGTTTTTTTCCATGTATATGATAGTGAATTTCCATTCCATTTACTGATCGTATTCCTCGCCTAATGTTTTTAGGTCTGTCGCCGACGCATCAGAGAAGGATGTAGCGACCCTCGGGTTTCAGGTTAGTCAAGGATGGCTTCCTTGGATTTGATCAAAGTTAGCAGCTGTGGATGACCTTAGTCATCTCTTACTGATGCCGTGTCACTGATATCTTGTTTTTTTTTCTTCACAGAGTCTCCGGGTTATTATGAGTGATGGACTTTCTACTCTTCCGGAAGACTGTCTCCATGTGTAAGATTCTATCTCATTTAAATTACTATGTTCCTTATTTTACTAGTTGATACTTAGCTATCAAAGATGTTAGAATTTTACCTACGGGGATGGTAGTTAGTAATGTTAATATTTCAGGTGCATAGACGTTACTGGAGCTTACAGTGCACAGAAGACTGATTTGAATATAAGTTTAACAGCCATTGGCCTGTTGTGGACTTTGACTGATTTCGTAGCAAAGGGGCTCCACCATGGGTCTCTAATCGAGAAAGGATCGGGTAAATAACTGTTAAATCCTAGTGCAATTATCACCTTAAGAGAAGCTCTGTATAAATATTTAATGACTGTGCTGCCCCTGCAGAATTCAGTAATGTTGATACCAGTCTTCAGCAAGCAAATGGTGAGGGTGTGGAAGATTCCAACAAGCCAGATTATGAAGCTCGAATACAAGTAGTCAATCATGAGAAGTTGTTATTTTTAGTCTTTTCGTTAATTCAGAAACTCGTGGATGACGAGCGACCAGAGGTATTCGTCATAGACCATAGTTGTCTTTTCAGTGTGAATTTTTAATTTACTTGGTAAGTTGGTGTCGCTCTATCGTATTTTCTCATTGTTATTATATTTGCAGGTGAGGAATTCAGCTGTCAGGACGTTTTTCCAGATTTTGGGAAGTCATGGGAACAAACTTTCGAAAAGCATGTGGGAGGATTGTCTGTGGAACTATATCTTCCCGATGTTAGATGGCGCCTCTCACAAGGTGAGGAAAGCAAGTGATTCAATACATCCTTTTTAGGAGACTCTCGTGACAGGTGAATCTTCTTTTGTAGGCTGCAACATCATCAAAGGACGAATGGCAAGGAAAAGAAATAGGCACTCGGGGAGGCAAAGCAGTGCACATGCTTATACATCACAGGTGACAAAGGGATTTTTTTTGCGCGTGGAAGTCTTTTGCATTTTCCATTTCGCTCTGATAGTCTTTAATATCTGAATAACTTATTTGTTTTCAAAGCTTTACCACTATTCCTACCTTTTAACCTTGCCATCCACTTTCTGATTTGCAGTCGCAATACAGCACAGAAGCAGTGGGATGAAACATTTGTGCTTGTCCTTGGAGGAATAGCCCGCCTCTTCCGTTCCTATTTTCCTCTTCTTGAAAGCTTACCCAACTTTTGGTCAGGTGAGTGGATTGTGATTTTCCTTTAGTTTGGTCCTTGTGGTTTAGGAAAAACTGAAATATGGTGGAACTTTCTACTTCTGTAGGATGGGAGTCTTTGCTGGCTTTTGTTAAGAATAGCATTTTCAATGGGAGTAAAGAAGTATCACTTGCAGCGATAAATTGTCTGCAGACAGCTGTTGTGTCTCACTGTGTCAAGGTAACAGCTCAGCCACATGAACTCTCCACGAGCTAATATTGACTCTGTCATATCCATGTTTCACTTTTTAAGATGTTTTTTTATGAATTAGGGAAACTTGCAACTCCGATATCTTAATTCGGTCATGGATGTGTATGAGCTTGTTTTCCAAAAGTCATCGAGTTATACAGGTGACACGGCATCCAAGGTGAAACAAGAGATTCTGCATGGGTTAGGTAATTCATTTTTTTCCAATGAGTTCTCTGCATCTTTGTAGAGTCTACTCTTTTGATTTAGATGAACAATATCAGTGAATAGAAATGGCTGAACAAAGGTGACCTTTTCTGCTGTAACACTTGGAGCTTACTCTTTCCTTTTTAAAATTTTGTTCAATGTTTTGACAGGTGAATTATATGTGCAATCACTGAAGATGTTTGATGAGAAAATGTACATGCAATTGCTGGGAATTATAGATTTGGCTATAAAGCAGGCTATCATAAGTAGCGGAAATTTTGAAACTGAATTTGTGAGTCTGTTCTCCTATCATCATTCTTTACATTCTTCCTCTTAAATACTAAGTTTCAAAATTTGGCTCATGCGTCCACCTTATGCGTAATACATTGATGATTTCAAGGGCCATGTTCCCCCTGTACTACGTCATGTTTTGGAAATCTTGCCTTCTTTGGGTCCTCCTGAGCACCTTTCATCAATGTGGCTAATCCTGCTGAGAGAATTTCTGCATTATCTTCCACGGGTTGATTCTCCGCTGCCAAATGAGGAAGGTGAGATTGAGCAGATCACCACAGGTCACCATGCAAGTAAGTACGTGATGTTATTCTACTCTTTTAACAATTGTTAAATCTGATATTCGTTTGTCATTTTACCCCAGGCAGTGAAGTATCGAAACACAAAGCTGATTCTTCGTCTGACAAAACAATTCCAACCACAAGAATTACGAGTAATATGTTTGCAGAAAAGTTGATCCCTTCTCTGGTGGAGCTTCTCCTCCGGGCTCCTGCAGTTGAAAAGTATATCCTGTTTCCGGAAGTCATCCAGAACTTGAGAAGGTAAACTCAACTCTCATTTATGCCGTCATTATGTAGATGCCGTGGCTCTTCCACTCAATGGTCTCATAACATAAGTTTCGAAAGGGAATCACAGGTTATTTGGTTAAACCAATTTATATGGGGTCAACCCAACCCCCGTCCCTCTCTCGAGTGTTTTAGATTGCCATGTCTAGTTACTATCTCCAGTGTGTCTGGGATAAGTACGTACAGTCCAACTTATAGGATCATTTTGTTTTTTTTAAGGTGCATGATGACAAGACGAGACAATCCAGATGGTTCACTCTGGAAGGTAGCAGCTGAGGGCTTCAACCGTTTACTAGTTGAAGATGTGAAAATATGTTCTGCGGGTGGTGACACAGACCTGAAAATTAGCAAAACTGCTCGGACACGCATTTGGAAAGAAATTGGAGATGTTTACGAGATATTCCTTGTTGGTTATTGTGGACGTGCACTTTCTTCAAATTCTCTCCCCGCAGCAGCTCTTAAGGCCAATGAGACCCTTGAGATGGCCATGTTGGATGGTCTTGGTGATATTATTCTCAAGTCAACCGTTGATGCACCCCGAGAAGTGAGCAGCTTGAAATTCATGTAAAATGTTCTCTGTTATCCTAATATCTTGATTTTTACTATATATTTTTTCGTATCTTGAATCAACAGGTCTTGGAGAGGCTTGTTTTAACCTTAGACCGCTGTGCATCACGTACATGCTCTTTGCCTATTGAAACTGTGGAGCTGATGCCTGCCCACTGTAGCAGATTCTCCTTGAAATGCTTACAAAAATTGTTTTCCTTGAGCAGGTAATCTCGCGTTGAGCATGTCTAGAGTCATTAGCCTATTCCTTTGCTTTCTTGCTTGCTTCTTCTGCAAAGACACTAGCGTCTCATACTTAAGAATCTCATGTCTCTTGCTCCTCCTAAGAGTCTCTTCTCGCTTTTAGTTGCATGTTTTCATCAAACACGTATACAATTATACGTTATTGGCTTATACTGTTGTACATATCTCATATTGGCTTACAGTCATTCTTACTCCATCGTTTGACGTACCGACATCAATGATTTTTTAGTTTCAGCTCTGAAACTGAGAACTGGCACTCAACAAGAGCAGAAGTGAGCAAAATATCTATCATCACGCTAATGGAAAGATGTGAATTCATCTTGAGTAGATTTTTAATCGACGAAAATAATCTAGGTAAAAGTCTCCATTTTCTTATGAACCTTTAACATGTTATTTGCTTGCTCTTCTTTAATCTATGGTTATCTTTTGGCAGACAACCGTTCACTACCAAGAGCCAGAGTTGAAGAGATTATCTTTACCCTCCAAGAACTTGACCGCCTAACCATTCACCCCGAGGCTGCTTCGGTTCTTCCATTGCAACCCTACCTGAAAACCATCTTACGCGAAGATAATCGTGACACCCGTGCACACCTGCTTGTCCTTTTCCCCTCACTGTGCGAGATTGTGTTATCAAGGTAATATCACTTCTTCAGTTAGAAACACGCCCCTTTTGGAGTTCTTGATATCTAAAAGGGTGACCAAATCTCTGTATGGTCCCTAAGAAACTCGCGAATCAACTGATCATATTAGAAAGGGAGGAGAATCCGTTACTTGAAAACATACAAGATACTTGTCAAATTTTGATTCCAAGCGTTCTATTTTCTTCAGGGAAACGCAAGTGAGAGAGCTGGTACAAGTTTTATTACGAGCAGTTGCGACAGAGCTAGGCCTGGAAAAGGTTATCCTATCCAGTTGATAGCAACGCATGACAATGTTTCTCAGAAAAAAAATGAGCTTAAACTTTCTCTTACAGTAGATTCTTGATTAAGTTTTGGTTTTCTTAGGTTGTACACTTTGTTATAGCTCATGTCATGTTTTCTCTCTGTTCATGAGATTGTTCTTCATTCTTTCCAGCTGAGGATACAATACTTAAAAGAGTTTTCTTACCATGTTTGTTTAACTTATGTATCTCATTCTGATCTTCTTGGATATTCGTTAAAATCTTATATACATCAACTTATATACAAACAGTTTTTAGTTTACATACTTGGCTTCTCAATACCATTAGTTGCATAGCCCCCAAGAAGGAAGAATGGTATCACTTGGCTTGATTAATCCGAGCAGCTGCGGCGACAGAGGCAGCCACACCGGTTGGGTAAGTAGTGAGATGAGGATCATTCCTCATCTCGGCGCCTGTCACTCCCTCAGCGTCTTTCCTCGTTGCTGGTTTGTCAGATGGTAGTTTGCTACTCGCTCCCTTTCAGAACCATCCAGTCCCCAAAAGGACAACATGGTTAGAACAGGTAAACGAAAGAAGCCATTGTTTAAGAAATTCGGCGTTAATTATGCGTTTTATAGAAAACTAGTGTTTAGACGAGCGACTAAGCACCGCCTATATAAAAAAAAGTCGTTTTTGCTTATAACCGATTTACCGATTAGATGGACATCTAGACATAATAAAAGAAAATGTACACAAATGTATAAAGAAGTTGGTCTAGCATATACTCACTGTGAGAATATCGGCGAGCGTAGTCTTGTCTTCCTCCGAGTTAGCTCGAGCGTTGAGAGTGGCAGCTGATTGAGCCGAAGCTGCAACACCGCCCGGCATGATGTTGGTCCTCCCCGTGGCTCTAACCTCAGCCGCTTGTATAGCGGCTGCGTCACTCCACTCCACCGGCTTATTCCCTGCCGTGAGAACCGCCGCTTCTAGAGCCTCTCCGATCGTTATGGTACCTTCCGGCTTTTTCTCGTTTACTTCTCCCTCAGCCTACAAAATTTAATGTTACTCTTCATTCGATTATTTACTATGGTTTTAAACAATGTTTAAAAAATCGCTAATGGTAACTAAACGCGTTATAGAAGACTAGTGACTGAACGGATTATTTGAAATCTAGACAATGACTAGACGTTAATAACTTATTGATTTATTATATATATATATGATATTTATATGAAATATTTTAGTTTTTAAATATAAATATAAAATTATTTTAATAAATTATCAAAATTAAATATGCAAACAAAAGAATTTAGATAAATTTGTAGATATATACTAATATTATTGCTTAAATTAATATATTTATTTTTTGGTTTTAACCGATTTCGAATAATTATAAACCGATATAATTCGGATTTTAAAAAAATCGTTTTGGATAGGATCGAGTTGCCGCCTAGACGGTTTAATAGTCTTTTTAACATATGTTAAATAACACGTATAGAATCATCGGATTATATCTATGGACCTGTTCACCGGAAGCCTCGGCGACAACACCTTTCTCCTTGTCCTCCTCCTCTTCATTGCCTTCAGCTGTCGCCGGAGTCTTTTGGGCCTCTTCTTTTACGTCATTAGCTATAGGTTTCTTCTCCAGCTGTTCTTCGCTCATTTTTTTGTTCTGAACCCTAAAGTTCTCTCGTTTCCTTGTGTTCTACGCAATAAATAGTTGTAACGTTTTGGAATTTATATAAGTTTGCATGAGCCATTCAATTTTTGTGATCCTCTAACACAATACGAAGAAGGGTTCTCCTTGATTTACTCTCATTTTTTGCCTCCTAATCTAGCCAAAATAAATCTAACATATGTATTCCATGTCTGTTTGATTTACATTATTTCCAGAGGTTTTTAGTACATTGTGAAATTATTTCAAGTTTTATTACATTGGTTTGGTTCATTACTATAATACTAATCTGCTTTAGGTTCTCATCTCTAGGTTCCTTGTTGAAGACGTTACAGAATATCACTTTATAACCTTTCTCTTATATAATACACATACACAGACACACCAAGTCATGCTTCATAATTATTCATCATAGAATATGTAACATTATATATTTTCTAGTGGCCAGGAACAATCAAACTATAACCTTGATACAAACATCTCTTATTCAAGACCAAACCGCCACTCATTCAATCAGCAAATTCTCTGCTTCAAACCTAATAGAATCAAACAGTTTAGTCGATAGATAGCGTTCTCCTCCACTGGGAAAAACCACCTGCAAACCAAACAAGAACCAAGAGATATTCAATAATCTCGGTTAACTCAAAACCGCTTATGGTCAAAACTTTAGCACAATGAGTTTCCCTGCGTTTTCTGGTCGCTTTGCAACCCTTAACGCAGCCGCTGCAGCAGCTCCAGAGGATATACCCACCTGCCAGATCATCACACCTGATCACAAACTCATAGTTTATAAACCTAGTTAAAATTGTTAACCGGTCCTACCAACAATCCTTCCTTGAGAGCAAGAAGCTTGGCTGTTTCAATAGCTTCCTCACCTTTCACCTGAAACCAAAAACATTGCATGCAGGTTCTTAGAACATTGTTTCAAGATTCAAGAAGTAGATAAAACTGCAGCTACTTACTTGAATGATCTCATCAACAATGCTCAAGTCCAAATTGGTTGGGATGATACCAGAACCAATACCCTGGATTAAATGTGGACCTACAAAAATATTGTGATCAGAACCCGTCTTGAGTATAGCAAAGTGAAACATTGGTTTTATACCTCTAATTTTTTCGAGTTAATATATATATATATATATGAACATAGGCTCTCAAATTGTTTTTTTTTTCTTTTTAAATTACTGAAGTCTTTACTAAATTATTTAAGGCCTCTAGAATCTTAGAAGCAGCCATGATTATGATGTTTATAGATAATCAAGAGTGTTATGTTTATTGCCTCACCTGGCTCTCCTCCACTGAGTACTGGACTCTCTACAGGTTCAACTGCACAAACCTGTAGATCAAGATTGTAACATAGTTATATACTTTTCTTGAACAACAACTGATACTTAAGAGTTTGTTTTCAAGAATCAGTGAAGTTCTTGAACCTTTATGTCTTTATTCATCTCCTTGAGAAACTTCCCTACTCCACTAATTGTTCCACCAGTTCCAACACCAGCAACCAATATATCTACTTTCCCTGCTGAATCTCTCCATATCTCTGGACCAGTAGTTCGGTAATGAATCTTCAAGACACAAATCATTAGAGAAAGATATATATAAAGAGAGACTACAAGAACAGATAACTAGGATACAAACCTCAGGGTTTGCAGGATTTTCAAACTGTTGTGGAACAAAACCACCAGGAGTTTTGCTTAATATCTCTTCTGTTTTCTCCAGCATTCCTTTAATGCCTATCTTCACATCTGTGAGGTGAAGCTCTGCACCTAATGCTTTTAGAATGATTCTCCTCTCCAAGCTCATCGTTGAAGGCATCAGAAGTATCACTTTATAGCCTCTTGCAGCACCTATGCAGGCTAGTCCTATCCCAGTGTTACCAGCCGTTGGCTCAATCAATGTACTCTTTAACCAAAAACAACTCAGTTACATCTATGAACTAGAGAGATTATATGGTTTTTAAAGCTGTATTGTTCTATGAACCTCTCCTGGAGTGATCAACCCTTTGTCTTCTGCATCTTTGATCATACTATAAGCGATTCTGTCTTTGACGCTAGAGCAAGGCTCCATCATCTCAAGCTTGGCGGCTATACGAGCTACGCAACCATCAGCAACTTTGTTTAGATACACCATTGGTGTGTTACCAATCAACTACACAAAATGAGAGAAAAAAAAAACAGAACAAACGCTTTTAGACATGTTCTTTATTTCAAGAAATAAATAGAGAGTTTTTTTTTTCTTACTTCGGTCACATCGTTCTTGATCAAGCAACGATCTTCCATGTTAGTCTCTCTTTGAAACTCCTGCAGCTACACAAGAAGCAGACACACAATCCCCAAAATACTCAAGGATCTTTCCATGTTGTATAAACAGAACATAACTACATGCTGTGTTTTATGGAATAAGTAAGAAAGAACCCAAAATATAAGTTACTTATACCTTCAAACGAAAGTGTCAATGATGAAGGTGAAAAATGAAGTGATAAGTCTCTAAATCTACACCAGACTGTATATATACACTGACAATAATACATAGATTAGTATATAGTGGTTGTACATTAGTATGTTGCTTTCACATGTGGACCTGTTATGGAGATGAGGTTCAGAGGTTGTGTCATCTTGCATAATGTGTGGAAAATAAGAACGTGTAAAAGTTTGTGCCATCTTGCAAAGTCTGAAAATAACATCATGCACTACACTATATAGATTTGTTTATGTGAAGATAACATCTAAAATTACTGATCCTATGTAATCAAGATAGGATTATGATCAAGGATTGGATAATATAACAAAATTGTAAAGAAATTTGATTTTTCCTCTTAGTATGTGCATAAGCTCTTCATTATTTTATTTTATTCTGTGGAATTTTTTTTGCAAGTGATGAGGATATATAAGACAAGACAAGATTTGAGATGAACAAGCTATTAAGATAACCTTGGAGCTTTATAACTATAACAAAGAGTTCAGCAGCAACTATAACATATATTAAACAACAAAGAAAGACTTGTTCATAGTACTCATCATTAGATATAATCATACATGTATCACACTAACATTAACCTGCTTTTTATATAAATAGCTAAGAGAGTTTTTGTTTTTATTGAACTAATGACTACCAAAAGCTATCTGATCTAATAGACTAATACAAAGGTTATACACAACCCCTAGTCTAACTCACTCCCTAATGAACAAAATTAAGAACATTCTATAATACCTAGAAAGATTTCATCACCTTCAGTAATTATTAGTTCACACTCTTCTTCCTACTTGCTCATGACTTAGATCCAGTTATAATCAACAAGATCCATTGAGTTTTTTTTCTTCTTTTTATTCCTTCTCTTTTTAAAATTAACAATTTGAAACAGAGATTTAATTGGTTAAAACAAAGTGTTATCTATTCTTGTAATTGACATCACATCATGAAGATTGAGAAGAAGAGTGTAGTGAGGGATCAAGCATAAAAACCAATGGCTATAGCTGCATAAACCAACCTCTGTTAATCACTACTGATCCGTGTATTAGGAACAAAAGCTTTGGTAACAAATACATAGATTCTAATCTTCTCTACTAATTTAAAACTTGTGATTAGAGGAACCTGTTCCTCTGACATGGTATCAGTGAGTTTTCTCAAGCTGAAAGCAAAATGTGTAGCTATATATTTTACTATAAACTCCTGTGGCTCAGATTAGGCCTGTGGTCTTACCAATGTATTTTCAAAGAGACAACAGTTTAGACTTTAGATTAATGTATTCAGCAAAATCTTAGCACATTGATTCTCTAACGCTTAAACCATAATCCAAACAGAGACAGAACGAGTCTGACAAGCACAAAATCGAAATGGTAATTAGAAGATGACTAATAGCAAACATGACCACAAACAAGGGATCAAATAAACCCCTTAATGCTGCTCTCTTCAACACCTCACTTCTTCTTGGGGTCACCAGCCTTGGTCTACATACACACAAACCAAACCAACTAAATAAGAAAGAAACACAAAACAAACAATTTGCAAAAAATGTAGGTTAAATAAAGAGTTTAGATCTCTCACCTTCTTAACACCACGGATTTTCTTGGCCCTGTTCTTCCTCTCCTTAATCTGTTTCCTTGATTTCTCTATCTTTGTGTCAAGTCCATTCTGTCAAATCACAACACAAATCAACTTAACATGAAAATTCCAAAGATTTACAGCCTAAATCTACTATTGCCACAACTTCTTTTTTTTCTAATCAAACCATCAGTTTTATAGCAATGCAGGTAACATGGAAGCACCAAGAATGAACAAAACTAGACCAGAGGTTTACTAAAGAGGAAAGAACACTACTACCAAACAAGTAAAGAGCCGGGAGAAATAGTATTGTACCCTGATGAGCCTGTACTTAGGCTCAAACTTCTTGGCACTCTCAACATTGTCATAGATCAAACCAAATCCAGAAGATTTACCACCTCCAAAATGGGTCCTGAATTTGAAAACAAAGATAGTATTTGGATCCTTAACCTCGTACATCCTTGCCAACTTCTCCTTTAGCTCAGCCTTAAACAACATTCAAATCACAAAAAAACAATCAGAAACTTCTCAAAGCACCAAGAAGAACACAAGAATACATAGCTAAAGATAGCTTCAATGGGGGAGTAAAGCTCATACCTTTGAGACATTGGCTCTTCCTGGGTGAAGAACATCGATAACCTGCATCACAAGGTACCATCACAACTTGTTACATAACCTAATGAAATCACTTGATATCTTATGTGAAAGTTCTATATACATATCTAAGAATCTGATCACTTAATGTTATCTATCTCTTTATAGTTTATCATTTCACGTAGACACTGACAACATCATTTGAATCATAGAGACAGAACATAAGCAGTGGTAAGGATTGGATTGGAACTCACAAACTGCTTCCTGGAGAGAAGTCTGTTGGTCATGAACTTCCTTGTCCTGATGGTGACTGCTTTCTCCGCCATGGCTGCTGCGATTCCTTAGAGATCACACTGAGCTCTCCGGTTTTGAAAGAACGATGAGTTAACTCACGAGCAGCGGCTTTTGAAGAAAGAGAAGAAGCTGTTAAAAAACCCTAGCTGATTATATATTGGTGTTTTAGGGTTTTGTTTCTTACTGGATCTAGTTTAATGGGCCAAGTAAATTCTAGTGGGTCTTATTAAACCCAAACTGGAGAAAGTAAATTAGGTTTATTTGGGGTTTGATAAAGCCCATTGGGCCTTTTAAAGAGTCTGTTGATTCCTTGTAGGCAGTTGTTATTTATAGCATATGATTAAATGGTTTTTGATTCATAATGGATCTGCAGTTTATTTATTGTACATCAGTACATAGTGCTGGAACCAGATCAGTTTGTTGTGCTATCAAAGTTTCAAGCTTTAATGCAGAACATGACCGGTCCTCGGCAAAATCAAATGAAACATTCACATCTGACCCTCAAAATTTTTTTAAAAAATTACATAAATATAAATTCCTAAATTTATATAAAAAATTATTAAAAATTTTACTAAATCGTCTATAATCTCCAAAGTCTCGGATCCGGCCCTGATAGAATAGATGACCTGAAGTTTGGTTAGAGCCTTTTGAGAGTTGTGCAATAGAAGATGCACAGTGAATCTCCATACAAGAAAAACCAATGATAAACCTCTACAAGTTCTCTCCACACCTCATGATCAACTATGAATCTACATACAAGAAAAAGCTATGAGGTGATCTCATCTAGCAGCTCTTCTCTATATGAAAATTGGCATAAACACTAACAATTCAAGATACCTGACATGTTAAGAAACTCAATGGCTAAGCGCCAAGCGTACCAATAATCTATCTTATAACTTTCCGCGGGACAGATTGTCACCAATAACCTACCTTATAATTTTCCGCAGAACAGATTGTTACAGAAGGTTTGCTTATAATTTTCCGCAGAACAGATTGTTACAGAAAGTTTGCCAAGCGCCTTGGATATAGCCACCCTGCGTTTGTGTATTACGTTACATGACTATATGAGACATTTAAGTTTTCCTTACAATCTTGGAAGCACATTGTGAGTGGTCTACATCAAGGAAACAATAAAAAAGTTCCAAGTACTTGAACTGCAAATTATACTACTTACTAGAACTCTGTGGTTCATAAGTTCTAAGTGGAATAAAGATTACAGAGATAACAGAAAGCTGTATCTTTTGGTATCAGTCTTTCTTGAATATCATTGTATCATCAGATACAAGGGTTAGCTTCAAAGAACACAGAATAAATGTCAAACAACTTCTATCAAATCGTGGAAGAACACAGCCCTCAACAAGTTTCAAAAAGAACTTAACATTCTTGCTTACTAGTACTAGTTTCCTTGTAGCTCTTAGACAACCATATCGCTGTTTCCCTCGGCGACACTTTCCCTGGACCAAACGGTTTCAGCAACACGTTCAGCTCATCATACCTCTCATCCAAAAGCAATCTTGCACTAAACTCAAGCAATCCCTCAAGCGCCTCAGCGCGTTGCTTATACGAGCTAGGATCAAATCTTTGTCTACTCCTTGATGCACCGGAGGAAGCTCTGCTTGATGCTCCTCCAGCAGTTGCATTCTGATCAGACAAGAAGCTTTTGGTTTCACGTTCTGGTTCTGGTTCAAGCGTGAACTTGTCTTTTGTGATTGAGCAGTCTAGTGGTGGCTCTGGAGGCGGGCTGTATGATCCTTTGGATGATCCTTTGTTCTTCTTATTACGCACGACGGGAGTGAAAGGCATTTCTTCATATGAAGCTAGTGGGAACTTGATTGTGTCGATTCTTGGTGAGTTTACAGACACATCTGGAGAGTTTAGCTGATGGAGTATGCCTATGTTGGGGGTGTATAGAGTGTCTTTTGTTCCTTTTGAAGGTTTATATGAGACTGGCAAGGAGGCCCTACGAGTAGTTGCTGCTGGTTTCTGATCAAAATAATATAAACAAACTGAATCAGTAACTCGTAAGACAAAGGGTAAAAGGAGTATCTGGACAAATGACTTACCAGACCACCACTCTTAGGCAGGCTTGATCTCACTGGCACATGTTTTGAGCTGTAAGAAACCCCAGAAGTTTTGGAAACAGCTGGTCTACGAACAACCACTCCACCATTGTCCTTGGTAGACAAATCCACTGGCTTGCGCCGGTTCAAATACGTGTGCACAGGTTTAACAGAAGAAACAGAATCCTCCTGGTCAACCTCGAACCTGCTTGGACCATAGCTCTTGCATTTGGCAGAAGGACGCCTTCTCTGCTCAGGATAGCTTCTTCTCCTTGCGGATTCAGATTCTGGTAACTGACCAGACAATGCATCTTGTCCTCGGTAGCTCACCTTGAGAAGAACCTTTTGAACGTAGGGCTGAAGCAGTGGGTGTCTGAGAAGATCAGAAGCCTAAACACAAGAAGAGGAATGTTACTCATCAGGTTTGTATACAGCTCAGGTTTTAATGATCACAACAGAAGATTGCGTACGCTTGGTCTGAGTTCTGGATTCTTCCTCAGCATGCTTTTAACCAGACCTCGACTGGAGAAAGCAGGAACACAGATTATATGCAAGCTGTTGAGCTCTCTATACAAATAAGAATCTATACTTACAAGCCAATAGAATATTGCACAGGAAGTGGAGCAACGACGGATCTGTTTATCCTGTTGATCAGTCCTTGCATGTCCTAAAATGCAGAAAGTTAATGAGAAGATTAAGACAAAGGAAACATGATCTTGAAGGTGTGGATGGAGAAGAGATTACAAAGGCTTTGAACGCTGGTTTCAGAGCTGTCATCTCATACATACAACATCCTGTAACAGAATAGACTCAGGTTAAACATTTTTCTTCTTTAGTGTCTTTAAGCCATGGATGAAACACTTGCCTAGCGACCATATATCAGACTTTGACCCGTAGGGGATATCAGCAAGAAGCTCAGGGCACATGTAGCTTGGTGTTCCAACCACCTGATTAAAAGACAAATCATCTCAGAGACTGAGAACAAAAACAAATCACTGAAGGAGTCTTAAACCTATACTTACTGAAGAAGCAAGGTCGTCTGATGTCAAGATCTTGGCAAGTCCAAAGTCACCTGCATAGATCATTAAACTCATTTTTTTCGCACGATGTGGAAAAAGGATAAAGCTTGACATGCTTGCTAACCATCTTACCTAGACGTATATCATGATCCTTTGTCAAGAATATGTTTGAACACTGTGGATCAAACCAGTAGATTTCTATTAGTAAGTTTCAAACACGCAATGTTTGTGTCATGCTATCACAACCAACCTTGACATCACGATGGAGGATGTGATTGGCGTGCAAGTATTCAAGAGCCATCAAGAGTTGCACGAGCCACTTGCAGAGTTTCTGAAAACAAAAAGGAGATTCAGAACTTTATGTACTAATAAACTTAAGATCAGATGTGTGTAACAACCACCTCTTCAGAGAATTCTACTCCATTGGCTTTCTTTATTGCTTCAGCCCTATAATGTAGAAGATACAATGTATCAGAAACCACTTTCAGAGTCAAGAATGGGAATTCCAGTAAACAACAAGTTACATGTCACCGCCTTTGCAATAGCCTATAACAATGCACACATAGCAGCCCTGAAAACACACACACCAGAGACACAATTATTTACTTTTAAATGTATACAAATAGATCTCTATTTAAGTAACATAGAGGCTTAACAAACGTACTTTTTCAACCCAAGAGTCTTTATATTCCACGATAAACGGGTTTCGTATCTTTGAGATTAGTTCCATCTAGAGAGAGAAAAAGGAGAACTGTTAGTCACAAGTAAGCTTTTATATGTAGTTAGCCTATCCATAATGGCTACTTGGCTAGTGGAAAAAGAGTTTGAATCTAAAACAATTAAAGAGTCATCATGAGCCATCATCTAAACCTATATCCTTCCAGATTTCTAAATTTTCAGCTCAATGAAGGCAACATTATAAAACTTGCTTGATCCATGTAAAAAAAATGCAAGTGTTAGTGTATGTGTGTGTAACATGTTGAGATTAGAATGAACCTCTTGATGAGCAGATCTCCTTGTTCTACCAGTCTGCCGAGCCAACCGGATTTTCTTTAAAACATACCTTTAGACATCAAAACACACCAAAGATCAAGAACATAACAGAGAAATATTACAAACATGATAACTATCCATACACCACATGAACTAAAATTTATGTCCAGTATCCATTAAAGTGATCACAAGTTCTTACAGTTTCTTCTCATGCTTATGCCTCACAAGAAGAGCTGAGCCAAAGGACCCTTTCCCAATCTGCTCAAGAACCTCGTAATGCTCCATTGACAAACTCTTCAACAAATACTATCTTCCTGTTTAGAATCTGAAGCCAAATGATGAGTTTATCTCAAATCCCACAACCATGGTTCTCGTACACAGCAAACACTAACCATACCTTTACGGACACATAAAGATTTGAGGCATAAAAGTAGCTAAAACGGTGAAAACATTTAGTAAGCTAATAAAGTGAACTCAACACGAATCTTCTACAATTTCGCCGACCCACCACACTTAGTAAAGTCAATTCGTCACGAAAATGAAATATCTTTAGAGGTATCCACATCATGAAAACTGACTCTTGCTAAATACCACATGCCCCCATTCAACAAAAACAAGATTTGTTTTTTTTTTGTTCTGTCTTGTTAAAGCTCAAACCTTTATGGCAAGAAACTTCTGAATCTTTTCTGTTCACATTTGCTAAAATGAAAAGACCCATCAAGTGCTTAAAGCAGAGAGAAGACTTATCAGTTCTTGAGTTCGAAGCTGAGAGAGCAGAAAGGTATCTACATCATGAAAAAGACTGACTCTTTCTAATAGCACATGCTCTAATTAACAAACAAAAAGATAATCTTGAAACCATTTTTTTTTTGGTTTTGTCTTGTTAAAGCTCGAATCTTTATTGCAATTATTGGTCTGAACTTGCTTCTATACTCACATTTTACGGTAATGAAAAGACCAATCAAGTTGTGTTCCAAAAGAAAAAGACCAATCAGGTGTCTGAGCCGATTTAACATAACAGAAACTAATAAAGGAAGAGTCTTTGAGTTCGAAACTGATAAGAGTAAAGAGTAGAGAGTAGAGAGAGTAGAGAGAGGAGCAAACCTGAGAAAGTGTCGGTGAGAGATTGTAGGAATGTGGTTGCTGCATTAACCGAGAAGAAGCTGAGAAACGGCACCGTTTAGTAGGAGGAAGCAGTGAGTGTGGAGAGGAAGATGGGAAAGAAGGTGCTTCGCCATGAGACCTGCTTCTTCTCTCTCTCTCTCTCTGTCACTGAGAGTGTGAGGAAAACGACAGAGTTACCGTGAGAGACGTAAATCGACTTTGTTATTTCTTTTTATATAAAATAAATAATATATATCCTGTCACTCTATTTAATGTAATGTCTATTAATTGTTTAATACTGAGCTGTGAATATTTTTGTACAGTATAATGTATCGTTTTCTTAAATAATTGGTCAATTGTGATAGCTAAATCCAAAGATTTGACTAAAGGTTTTTTTACGTAGGTTTAAGGTTCAAACTCCAAAAAATGTAAATTATACAAATTATGAAAAAAATTACAAGAAATCTTTAGCATTCGTATAAGGCGTAAATTGTATATAAATTTTATAAAGCAGTTTGAAGTGGCGCAACCAAACATATATTATTATCTTGTGATAGAATTATCGATTGTAAAATCGTTTGTATAACAATTTTCATCGCTGTAATAGCATAACTAATCAAACGTTAAAAATCAGTCAATTTAGGTAAACAGTAAATATTGCTTTATTGATTAGTTTCAGTTTTTTTTTGGAGTTCAAATACAAAAAAAAAATACATGTATCAAAAATTAGTAATTAAACTAAATCAGACCCAATAACAATTAATCTAAGAACCCAATTTTAATATATATGGATTCGGAAATCTTGTATCCGAATAATTTATAGCAGATAAAAACATATTTGATCACCTTGATCAAAGATATGAATGTCCATATCTAAATGATATCATATGTGGTCGAATTGATTGTGGTAAATATTTTTTACCGGAGATGAGATATTACAAAAAAAATTAAGTTTCGTATGCATTGAACAACTAGTATAGTAATGGTAGTTAGAGCACCATTAACCCAGTATACAAGAAGGGTTTTAGCCACCTTTTTGCTCGTGGGTCTCAATAAAAACACAAGAAACGTTATCTAAAGATGTAAAATAAGATATGGTTTTGGGGTGTTTCTTGTACTATTCGCGGGCCCCACCAACACGTGGTGGCCCGCGATAGGTTAGATTTTATTTTATTTTTAATTTGAAAAAAAAAATTTTTAAGAAACCTTGCAATGGGTTTTGCGTTAATGGTGCTCTTATATATCTAATTTTGGTGATTAGATACTTTTCCGGATTTCATTTTTGTTAGTGTGTGTTTTGTAATATATTTATTTATTAAAAATAAAGTACAAAATAATATTTGTCTATACTAAATGATTTCTTACATATTTCATTTTTAAACTAATTATAATCAATTTATTTATTGTTTTTCTAAATAATTCAACATCATTCATTATATAAGTATTTAACATAATTTATATATTTTAACTATTTTATTATATTTTTTAGATTTTTTTTTATTTTTTTAGCTATTTCGTTAATTATATGTATTATAATAATTGAAAATATTTATTTTATATGTTAACCATAATAATTCAATATGTTTGAATGAAATTGTTTCAATTATAATAAAAATTAAAAACGGTTAAAAAATAACTTTTTATTTATTTATTAAATTAGTTGGATATGGATATTCACATATATGTTCGGATACAGATTGTTTTTTTTTGTTATCGCATTTTTGGGGTCTTTTCAGATTCGCGTGAGTTTAGTTCTGATATATACAAATTTAAAATATCTAAATAATCAATATATCTAAAATGGGTTTATATATTTATACTTAAAGTAACTATCTTACTTGATTTGGTTCTGATATTTTATATCCAAATTAAAAATAACCTAAAAACTAAATAATCAAAAGTAACCATAGTATCCTATTCGATTTGATTTTGAATCTAATGTATAGAAACTTAAAAAAAATCAATATACATATAGTTATATAGTGATATATATAATATATAATATTAGTTATTAAAAACAAATATTATTTTATAAAAAGGTAAAAACAAGCTGGTTAATATCCAGTTATTTTTAAGCTAATGAAAAAACCACATGCATGTCCAAAAGAAATCAATACCATCTGGCGAAATATAGAATATATATGAGGTCTGTCTTATCCGTATGATTTACCTATGCAGTCTTCCATGTTTTAGAAGAAAAAAGGGGAAAATACCAAGTTTCTATAAAAGATTTTCAGAGTTTTGTTTTTTTACCTTAACTCAATAATCTCTTTTAATATGTAGAATTATTTTAAAATTTTCAGATTTATAAATAACATTATATTTCAAAAAAAATTGATCTCACCACACAAAAATCCCTTACACTACCACTAAACTACTAAACCTTTATTAGGAAACAAAAAACTCCAAGTTGTCTCTGCATAGTATACTTCTCGTCGGTCGTGCATTAAGAATAATTGTTTCTTTTTCTTTGTTAGGTGTGTGAATTACATGTTGTCGAGGGATATGAATCTTACGACTTTAATAACATTTTGTCCATGTACCTAATATCTCTAATAGCAACAGTGGCGTCTCTATCATTGAGCTTCAAGGTCTCTAACAAGTATTATTCTATAAAAGAACAATTGATCACAGCTAAGTAATACAGTTTGTGTTGAACAGTGAAGTGTGAACACATCCAAATTCATAACTTTTATTTTTAATTTCCATTAACATGGCGATGTATATTTATCATAATACATTTTTCTCTGTTTTATAGAGGGTGTCACTTTGAATTTTATTTTAAAAGAATATCATTTTACATTTATAATGTAACTTTACATACTAAATCTATGTTTTTTTTTGAATGATCAATAAATTTTTATATAAATTATTTTTATTTAGTTAATCATACATTAATATAAATGTACAGATGTATTATATAATTATTTTAATTCGTATAAAATGTGTCTAAGTGACTTTTTTTGCTAAACAGAATGAGTAGTATATTATCATCACATACAGTTATGGTTCAGCGAGTTGGTTACAACTAAAAGTTTTTGCTAACACTTAGATTTATAATTGAACTGTTTATTGTGCAATGTCAATAGGCTAAAATGAAATTTACTTGTGTTTCTAAGAAGATTTATAAAGAGAGTAACTGGTCATTGTGTATAGTACATTAGATATGTTGATATAACATTACAAAGCTTAGGTTATGCGTCACTGTCATGGCATTTGCTACATTTTGTAATTGTAACAATATTTGGTTACAAAATAGAGACTAACTAATTTTACACACACACAAAAAAAATATAGAGACTAACTAGTGACCGCTAAACTAAATAACAAGTCAATCGCAAATCTCTAGTAAAATGTCTCACTGTCACACTTACACATGGCTATGCATTCGTAACATATTTTACTACGATGTATATCAGACTGATTCCGTATGAAAATACATTTCAAATATGGGATAAATCATCAAATTATGTGTGGTAAATAGAAGTTGAAAATAAAGAAAAGAAAAACATGACAAGAAACATCTTTATCGTTATCCTATAAAACAAGAATATAACAAAACACTACGTTCACTAAAACTACACAAAATCACATGTGAAATTAAGACAACATTTTTCTAAAAATAAATACACATGTATATTTGGTCAAATTTCTTCCTAAATCTTTGGTATTTTAATAATTATTAACCATGGCTGAAATGACTTGTATTCTCTTTGATTAGAGGGCTCCATTTTGAATTGTTAAAATGACACATAACCTTTTTTGATTAACATTATAATCTTCAATGGAACTGCGGTTTAGGGATATATTCTCTTTGAATATTCAAGTGATGTTTAAATGTGTGTTTCGCATCGTCATAAGAATGATATCAATTTCAAGTTGTTTAACTTACCAGAAACTATCTACCACTAGACCACTACTTTAGGGTTAATGAGACATAATTAACTTGCTGCAATTTTGATTTTTTTTTTCGGCTCAATGACGGATGTAAAATTTAGGAACATAAATATTTTTGGTTTAGTTAATTTAACAATTAAAAAATGATAATTTGAGGACCATAC